>OZ020307.1:37542766-37810928 GCA_963971305.1 Arcuatula senhousia | reverse complement strand
TAATGGGATATGCTACAATGAGACAGTTGAGAGTTCGTCCAGGTAAAATTCTGAAATATTGCAAATAAAAAACAAACTCTGCTTATTAAGTTCGCGTTGTTGATTTCCGTTCGGTTGATTTTGTGTTTTGTGTTTTTTTCGTGTTCACTGGTTTCGTCGTTGCCCTTTCGGACTTTTGACACTTTAATGCCCCATTGGTGCCTCTTTGCTTCTTTCAAATCGTGTAACATTAAGTTGATAGATGTGTACATTTTAGAAAGGGTAATTTTTTTATGGAAAAACACTGACCTTGTATCTGTATAGAAACTGATGAAACTACCAATTATCAATAATGATAACAACACTCCAAAAGTAGCAAATCTTTCACATGTTCTTTTCTTTTAGATACTTGCATGGTTCCCAAGGAAGTTAAAGGAATAATACATGAATGCAATGATGAGTATAGCATAATGGAACAACAAGAAGACAGTTATGACGTGGGTTGGAAACCCTTGCCATTCAATGCAACGCCCAGGGAAGAATATAAATTCACAACCGCCGAAGAGTTAGAGGGTTATCCATATTGGGGTGAAGCGGGAATGTACAGCGGAGGAGGCTATGTAGTAAGACTAAGGGGAAACGTGTCGGCCTTGAGATGGAAGATGACTCAGCTCCAGGACGAAGGATGGATCGACAGATACACACGAGCGGTGTTTGTGGAGTTTACGGTGTATAACCCTGGAGTGAACTTGTTTGCTATCTCCACCATGTTGGCCGAGTTTAGACCTAGCCAGGGCATCATTCCTTCTTATAGATTTGAGCCCGTTATGTTGTTCCCTTACATGAATTCTGCAATGCTTTTTGTCCTGGCATGTGAAATCACATACATGTTGTTTGCTGCATATTTCATCTTTGCTGAAGCAAGGAACATTTATAAAGAGAAATTGTCTTATTTCAAGCAATTTTGGAACTTGGTTGAGTTGGGTATTTGTGCAATGTCCGTTACAGCAGTTGTAATCTACTTTTATCGCATGTTTGAAACGAATAAATTAACGGACAGGTTTAAGGTTAGCCATGGAAACGAGTATATGAAATTCCAGTATGTCGGATACTGGAGTGAAATTTTCACCTATATTATTGGATGGTTGGTCTTCTTCGCAACGTTGAAGTTCCTAAAACTCCTGCGCTTCAATAAGAAGATATGTATGTTGGCATCAACAATGAAGGCGTCTTGCTGGGATTTGCTGCACTTCAGTGTGATTTTCAACATCGTCTTCATCGCCTTTATCCAGTTGTTCTACATGATATACGTACCGTATATAAAATCGTTCAAGAATTTTGTAACTTCATGTGAGTCTGGAATCGTTATGATGATGGGGAAATTCGATATCTACGCCATGAAAGCAGCCCAACCAATTCTGACCCAGATTTTCCTCTTTTTGTATGTTGTGATGATAACGTTCATTGTTGTCAACATGTTCCTGTCCATTTTGAACGAGACCTTCACTGCAGTTCGAGTCGACAACAACAAACAGAATAATGACTATGAGATCGTCCAATTCATGATAGGCCGTCTAAAAATGTGGACCGGCCTCGGCACTCCGGATAAAAACGTCCTCAAGCCTAACAGCGTACAGGCTCCAGACAAACGCGGCCCGACTGAACTGTTCCCCGACCAAATTGATCGTCTGCTGCATTCAATCTCCCACATCTACATGGAAAAGGAGCGCCTTGATCATTTGTTTGATAGGAATGCCTACGGAAGAGGGAGAGGGGCCGACATGCCCATGTATGATCCGCCGTCTGTGCGTAGTATCAAGTATGAAAAAATGACCATGTTCCAGAAGTAAACGATTTATGGACATCCGTTAAATGAAAACAAACAAGAGAGTCCTATTTTGGACTGACATTTAGAATTAGATATTTTCTGAAAATTTCAAGGGGAAAAAGGGTGGATAAATTATAAACAGATATGTGGTATACGTCAGTAAAATTGATTCGCTTTTAGTTATTTTTTTTATTTTCCATTTTCTACGGGTTTACGTAATCCTGGCATATTCAAAAATTTATCAAACTTTCACTACATGTCTGTTTATCTTTTTTTCTATTTTTCACTGTAGAAAAAACTTGTTTCATTGACATCCCCCAAAATTCTACTTCTTTAAAAAGGACACGGCTTGTTATTTTGATAATTTTTACACTGTTAACTTTCTCTTTGCATCTTAAAATTGAATAAGGATGGTAACACAGCTCTACATTTACTTTTCAGCCTTAAAGCATTGCATTTTGACAAATAGAACTCGGTAATTGATAATTTTAAAGAGTTGTAATGGACCCAAATTTGAGTTAAAAAAATTCTTTTCATTACAAAAAAACTTTAATCTTTTCGATTTAATCAAATTTGATAAGGTGGTTCAACTAATATTATTTATTTCTTTTCGTCATTCAGAGCTATAAAAGATAAGCTGCTTTTTGCTACCATTATAATTAGCTAAGGTTTTGGAATAGATTTTTTTTTTCGAACGGTCTAAATACAAATAAAATACTGTTCAACTTAACCAACAACTTTCATTTCTATTTCCCCTACAAATAAAATGATAAAATTCCAGGGATTAAAAATTTATTTCAAACGCAAGTATTAAACGAATTATCAAAATATAATTCGGTGTAATGGCTTACAAATTAAAAGTGTACCAATATTCAATCTCAACTAAACAAAACAATTCTTATAAAAGCTGTAAATGTCCAAATGCTAAACTTTATTTGTTCGTTAAAATAGATTTTATGTTAACTCAAAATTACAATTGCTATATAATACACTATAGTAAGTTTACTTCAAATATTTTGGATTCTCAATGTGTGTTTCACCAAAAATTGAAAAAAGTTTATTTTGCCATTTCTTTGGTACATGATAATGTTCTGAATACAGTAATGTTAATGTCTATGAAACAAGGTTTTTTATTTATTGTAAAAATGTTCTATCATTCCTACTCTTTTAGCTTAAATAAACTTTTGGCATCTTATGTTATCGTTACAATATCACACCGAAACCTCAAAGAGGCACAGAAGAACTCTATACAAGTCTGTCCTCACACAAACCATGTAAGAATCAGTGGTGGATTCAGAGGGGGCCCCCTTTAATTGAGAAATTTTAATTTTTTCTGTATAAAATTGACCATTTCATCAAAATCTGACATTTTTAGCAATTACGCCCCCCTTTCACGGACCTCTGGATCCGCCCCTGAGAACAGTGATATTTTTAAAAACGATAAATACTTCAATTGAATAAAAAAAATATTCTCACATGTGTAGAAAAAAATTCAGAATTGAAGATTCCATCGTTAATAAACAACAAAGCAGTATTTATTTTGATCTATAATGCTTTTTCTAGCAATGCCCTGAAAAATTTATAATAAAAGAACTTTTGCCGGGTTCACCAGCCATTCCACACTATCGTGAAAACGGCGTATTTATTGACACCGGCAAAAGAAAACAGCATCTTTTGCTTGGTATAGTAATTTTGATAAAATTGTTTGTCATGTATGTTAAACAAAGTTTTCCAAAATCAATCCTTTATTTCTCTTTGTCCTGTAAACCAGTATCCATTTTTTATGCGTAAACTATAGGTTGCAGTGACCTAATATCTAGTGGGTGGTGTCACCTTACCCAAGACACATCTCGTGGTGTAGTATTGACCCATAACATCTAGTATCAATGTTATGGACCTTAACCAAGAACGCAACCAAAGTCGTTCATGCATAAAATATAGGTCACAGAGAGGAAACCTTATTTCTAGTTGGTGGTGTAGCCCTACCCAAGACCCACCTAGTGGTAATGGACCTTAACCAAGAACTTAAATATAGTGTAACGGACGGACAGACGGATGGACAAGGGTAAAACTAAATGGCCAATCCACATGCGTGGTTGGACCATAAAATAATGAAAGATGGGTGTCAAGTAATGTCAATATCTCACATAACCGCAAAGAAAATGATTTTTATCATAAAAAAAACCTTTTAAATAAATGTATTCCGCCTTTTCAGAGATCAAATCAAGGACGTATAAAAGGGGCATTCAACTGCCCAAACTCAGAAAGGGCAAAGGCAAAATCTGTTGACATAAACACCAAAGACATGAAACATATAACACAACAAAATAAACATCAGTAGCAATGTGAGTGAGCTCATTAAAGTAAAAAGAAGGCACTTCCGTCGAAACTTGAACATGGTGTAGACTACTTGATGATAGTAAAAAAAATCCATGTTATATACATGTATCACTTTTCAATCAACCATTGTCTTAAACCATATGCTTTTGTCGGTTTATTTTTGTCATTTTGAGTTGATCATTTTCTTCATGTAATATGTGTTTTGAAAATTGTTATCTTTGATGAAACAAGACCAATCGATGTCTGGACCTGCGTCGCACGGCAAAACGTGGAACCCTGTACCTTCTAGGCCAAATATGGACAGTCAAAATATTTTGACACTTGCATCCTATGGTGGACTTACAAAGCATATTTGTCACATACCACCCAATATTGTAAAAATAGACAAAAAATAGTTTCTATTTATTTCCCCTTTTGGTCCCCTTATTGCTAATCCGAAAAGGTGGGTCAAGAAAAAATTGTATTCTCCATTTTGTATCCAATATATGACCAAAATTAACTTGTAAAAAAATATTCTAAATTGGACCATAAATAAAAAATGTCACATTTTTGCCCCTTTTGGGCCCCTCTTTCCTAAACAAAAAGAGAGGGGACACCCAAAATCACCCCCACCCTTTAATTTATGGTGAGTAACACTACTGTAAAGTTTCATAGCATTTGGTCAACCAAAACAAGTTATTATGGAAACAAATAAAAAAGTTGCTTCTTTGGCCCCTTTAGGGCCCTTAGTTTCTAAACGAAAAAAGAGGTGAGACCCAAAATCAGCCCAACCCTTCCTTTTATGGTAAGTAACATTACTGTAAAGTTTTATAGCATTTGGTCAACCAAAACAAAAGTTATTGAGGAAAAAATTTAAAAAGTCGCTTTTTTGGCCCCCTTTGGGCCTCTAATTTCTAACAAAATAAGTGGGGACACCCAAAATCAGTCCAACCCTTCCTTTTATGGTAAGTAACATTACTGTAAAGTTTCTTAGCATTTGGTCAACCAGAACAAAAGTTATTGTGGAAACAAATAAAAAAGTCACTTTTTTGGTCCCTTTAGGGCCCCTAATTTCTAAACGAAAAAAGAGGGGACACCAAAAATCAGCCCAACCCTTCCTTTTATGGTAAGTAACATTACTGTAAAGTTTCATTTAGTCGACCAAAACAAAAGTTATTGTGGAAAAAAATTAAAAAGTCGCTTTTTTGGCACCTTTTGGCTCCCTAATTTCTGAACGAAATTATAAAATGACCCCAAAAAGGGAGGTGCACATCTTTAATATATCTGTAATCAATGTGTAAAATTTCAGAAAGATCTAGTGTTTGGTTTTTGAGATTCAAATTACACAAGACAGGTACCCCATAGCGGGACGGACGGACGGAGTGACCCGACTACTAGACCTGCTTTCGCCTTCGGCGACGCAGGTAAACACACACACACACACAAAATAGATAGCATCCTGGTACCAACGCGATAGTCGCGATCTAATACTTGAGTTGTATACGCAATTTAACATGAATCAAAGTTCAACACTAGTTTACACTGATTTTATATTAACAATATTATGAAAAAAAAACCAAACATTCATGACATTTCAATTTAACATTATCCAATAACCAACTAATACAAATTTAAACTCTTATATACATCTAATAATATTTTTGATATTGTTTGTCTTTAAACAGATAATGAACTGTGACGTGTCATTCGCTTCAACATGCTTTCACGTGCTTGCACTTACAGTGATTGCAATGTTTACAAACTCTTCGGCAATTACAGTCTTCACTCTTATTTTCTCGGCTCTCATCAAGTTTACCCTTAACTGCTGCCACCCCTGTCCCTACTGCACCAGAAACAGTAGCACCCACAAGGGTACCAGTTGTTCCTAATCCTGCTGCACCTATTGACTGCATAACAGCTATTGCGCTGCCTTTGGCCACTATTCCCACGGATGACATCATAGCTGCCGCAAAAGAACTTGCAGCTACTCCACTTGAGGTGAATCCAATTACAGATAATGCAGCAGGAACTGCTATGGGTGCAGCTAGTGCCCCGACTACAAAACACCCCGCACCAATGGCTAATGGTTTTAATATACGCAACTCTTTATCTGAAATTTAAAATCAAAACAAAGTTTAAGCAATAAGATCATTAGAAGAAACAATAACAAGCGTTTGGTTACAGATTTATAGAAAAGTAAACACATCGGTAATTCGGACACAGATAAAATCGATCAGGACAAAAATGACATGATTATTGTTGTTATAGGAAACCTTGATTGGCCAGTTCTAAATTTTAATCCAACGAGTGACAGACACATAGAACGCGGGTTTAATTATTCCCTCGGTGCCTTAATATGGAAGGTAATCTCCGCCACCTTCAAAAATTTTATATTTTAAATTCTTTTTTTCTGTTTCATTTATTTTATATTCTTTATTTCATATTTTTAGATTTTCTCTATTCCATTTTGACAATTCTATATTTTATATTTCATATTTTATATCTTAAATTACATTTTATTAATTTTGTATTCCTCATCTCTTATTCTATAATTTGTATAATGCCAATGCGGGTATTCTGTATTTTACAGTTCAATTCTGAATAATCACTCAAACAAAATGCATTTATCTTTGTTCCTCTTTCCTTTCTTCATTATTCTTTCGTCTTATTTCTAATATTCTAATAAAAAATAATCCATTCTACATTCTATTCGTTCATGCAACCTACAAACATTTCTATTTCTCGCTTTTCTACATTTTGTTTCTTTATTTGATATATTCATATTGATGCATTGTAACAGGTGGCGGATTTTACGCATTTGTTAAATTTGTTAAATTATGACGACAGATGGCGCTGTTAACATAAAAATGCTGACACGGATCGAGTTACTGCGTTGTGAAACAAAACTGAAATCGATGAGGCACAGTTTGTGATGATATAAGGGACTAATTTATTGAGAGCTATATGTTTATGGGATCGGATGTCCATGCATGGGACCCCTTCCCAACAAAAAGGTAATAGGATTCTGAGGTGTCTGAAAATCGCTATAAGAGCATACCTTTTGTCAAATCTGCCCCAAATTTTTTATTTGAGGTAACAAGACAAATTACAGTCGACCAACCTGTTACTCCCCGCTTCAAATCTCCTCCCTCTATACGACATGTCTAAATCCCCCAATCATTAGAGGTGACCAAGAATTCCGCACCAGAGTTGGCCAGTTGGTAATAAATTCATTAAATGAGTAAATTTATGTAACCAATCTGTGTTTCACTTCATCGATTGTCAAATCATTTCGACCCACTGACCGAATAGAAAAGAGTAACTTACCAGTCACACCCTTATTTGATTCGTGCGTGTATGTGTTGGTGTTTAACACCCTTTATCGACGCACCTGGGCCATGTAGGGCGGTCATTTTAATGGTGGAGGAAACCGGAGTACCCGGAGGAAACCGCCGACCTTGCTTTAGTTGATTAGTTTAAACGTATTCATATAATCATATATTTCAGATTGGAAAACAAGCTTATTGCTTCTATTAATCTCTCTCCAGTTTGCAGTTTGCGAGTGTGCCTTTGTAGCGGCTATCATTTAAACTACTGTCGAACTGCAGTGAGTGCGTTGGTGTTTTACGCCCTCGCAACACTATATTATAGGTTAATTACTGTGGATTCATTTATTTTCGTGGGTATCAATTTTCGTAGTTTATCCAACAAGGACATTTCATTGAATTCTTAATTTCGTGGTTTGTTCGTGTTGCTCATAGGAATCAATGTAAAAAGAACAGATCGTTGGATTCTTATTTTCGTGGAAGGCGATGAACATGAAAGGATGATACAAGAGTTAACACTAAAGTATGTCTCGCCTACCGGTACCACCAGAAACAATAAATTGCTTTCTTACTTCCACTATATCTCGCAGTTATAAGGATTTTCAGTTTCTCAGATCAAAAGGTGTTTATAGAACTTAAACATTTCTAATATATGCAATAAAATAATCAAAGTCACTCAACCAGAAAATCAAGGTCAAAAGATGGGGATGCAACTGTGCTAAGCTACTACTAGGGCATATGCATACCGAGTTTCATTAATCTTAATCTTGGACCTATAGTTCTTGAGATATGGAGGTGCTCATAAAACCTTACCCAAAAATTTCAATTGACACCGCCGCCGGTAAAGTAACACCTATATATGCCCCGCTCTGCTTCGAAGGTAAGGCGAAAATGAACATGAAATGATAAAGATGATGATGATATAAAACAAAGGAAATGGCAAATTTGAAGAACCACGGGAAAAAGGGGAGATGAGGGTAGGGGCAAAAAATTTAGGTACACTATTTGGCGGTCCACAAAGGGGTCTTAGACGTGCATAAAGCGTGGCACTCTCCACACACGTTGACCCACTATGGTCAGCGGTCATGGTTTTCGAATTACAGACCTGACAATCCTCGCGGACGAGGGCCACCTAATTCAGCTACCTAGGGTATACACATTGGTCACTCTGTGGGCTGAGTACTGACCCGTAATCAGAATCCCAAGACCCTTAGTCGCCTCTTGCGACAAGCTAGGCTCTGCTGCGGGCCTAATCTCCACCAGGGCCCCGCACAGAATATACATCTATATACAAAGGGGTCTTAATTTAAGTGTACCTTAGGGGTCTTTAAGGCACAGAAGGTATTGTTCCCCCATAGATGTACACGGGACAATTCGATAATTCCGAATAACTAGAATCGTTTCTTGAGACCAGCCTCGCAAATGGTGTCAGAAGAGAGAGGGAGTCGAACTATTGGTCCATGAGTTTTTCACCCCTGAGGTGGATCGAACCAACGGATTATGGTGTTGCCCGACTCGCTAATAACTTCTGTATCGAAATTCCCTTAATTGCATAACATAAAAGCCTGTTTTTTTTCTGGCTCGCTTCGCTCGGCATACCTCACCTTATTCATCACTGCCGTTTGCAAAAGTTTCAAATTTTGAAATTGTAATGTGCTACAAAATAGTATCACTTTTAATATGTTTAGTACATAAGACATAAGACATAAGACATAATTTATTTTCCAATTATGGTCCCTCAAAGGGCAGCATCATTACAATGATTACATTATAACAGAGAATAGAATAAAGTATAAGATTATAATAAATAGATAGCTTAATGCAGATACTATATATATACTTGTTCAAAGAGTCTGGATACAAAAAAGGACCAATATTTCATTATGCTACAATGATAAATTACAAGTCAAAACAAAAACAACAAAAAAACATTTGTATAGCAGTCCTCCCCGTGCTCAGATCACACATACAAGATTTATAAAATGATATAGTCATATGCATGCTATGGTCACCAGGAGACGGTGCTTTAGGACTGCGAAACTTATAACTACTTGTAGCATTGATTTATACACATACTGTACAGTTCTCCCCGTGATCAAAGCACCCATAGAAGTTTAATGTTCTATGAATGCTGTGGTCACCAGGGGGCGGTGCTTAAGAACTGCAGTAGTGCATTTTAGTCATATATAAATATATTCTCAGATCTCTTAAATAGAACAAAGAATGTACCATCAATGTGGCAGACCAGCAGATATTAATTTAATATAGAGGATTAAAAAAAAAAAACACCAAACATTATATGTGTGCCAGGAATGAACATATTAGATTAGTGGAGCGGATAAACTTGATTTTTCACCAAAATATTTCACATCGTGATAAAAGCATGAAATTTTGTACAAACATTCTTTAATATACAGTGGTTCAGAATTCATAGTTGGCCATCTTGATTTCCGCCATTTTCAAGATGGCCGCCGCGAAATTAAAATGGCGCCATTTCTCAATAATCTTTTTTACAAAAATACTTTTAGTTTTTAAATTTCTTGTTTTTATTTGACAATAAACACCTATATTAGAAAACAAATGATAAAGGAAAGGTTTATTATTTTATTTGTTAGTGCGCATGCGCAATAAACTGTCAAAAGTATAAATATCCCAGTTATTCAAGCTGTGAGTTGCTTTTAAACTTGATTTTTTACCAAAATATTTTACATCGTGGTGATTAATCATGACATTTTGTACAAACATTTGTCAATATTTAATGGTTCAGAATTCACAGTTGGCCATTTTGATTTCGGCCTTTTTCAAGATGGCCGCCGCGAAATTAAAAAGGCGCCAGTTCTTTATTATCTTCTATGCGTACCTAACTTTTTGTTTATAAATTTGTTTGTTTATTAGTCAAGTGACAATTATATAAGGAAACAAATGATAATTGTAAGGTTAATAAATTTATTGGTTATTGCGCATGCGCAATAAACTGTCAAAAATATAAATATGCCTGTTTCACAAGCAGTGAGTTGCAATCCCGACCAGTACCTCCCCGTGGTGGAAGACGGGCCCTGCTCCAGCGATAACAAAGGATACTCTGGAGCAGCTAACACTGTCGGTGGTGTGTCATGGGCTGGACGACCAATGGCACACAGCGAGTAAAAAAAAGTCGCTTCAGAGGCTCTTTTGCCTATAGTCACGACTATAAAAAACCCACCAGTCAGTGAATTGCCTTTTAACTTGACTTTTCACCTAAATGTTTCACATCGTGATAAACGCATGAAATTTTGTACAAACATACCTCAATATATAGTGTTTAAGAATTCATAGTTGGCATCTTGATTTTGGTCATTTTCAAGATAGCCATCGTTAAATTGAAACATCGACATTTCTTAATAATCTTATTTTTTGCATATTCACTATTTGCTTTTTAATTTTTTGTTTTTATTGGTCCAGGACATAAAAATGATAAATGTGAGGTTTAATAAAATATGTGTAGTTTGCATGCGCAATATGCTGTCAAGAGTGTGAATATCCTTGTTTTTCCAAGCTGTGAGTTGCCATTACAACTGGTAAAATATTCGAATGTCAAAGTTCGAAAGGGCAGAATCAAAACCATTTAACACAAACAAGGACAAGACGTGTAAGAATGCAAATTTGTACAAACATTCCTCAATAAATAAGGGTTTAGAATTCAAAGTTGACCAGCTTGATTTCAGCCATTTTCATTATGACTGCCGAGAAATTAAAATGGCGCCATATGGTTTTTAATCTTTTGTGCAAACTACTCTTTCTGTTGAAATTTCTTGTTTTTATTGGACATTTGACACCTATATTAGGATACAAATGATTAATGTAGTGTTTATTTCTATGTATTTGTGAGTGTGCATGCGCAATAAACTGTCATAAGTATAAACATCCCTTTTCCAAGCTGTGAGTTGCTTTTAATACTAAAATATGTGGAATTTTTTTTCTGACACAAGAAAAATCTCCTTTTACATCCTATATAAGGCTTCCTTGTCATAATGCTACAATCAGGGACAATATAATGATGTACAATGCTAATTTACATGTAAGATCAAATAAAGATTGATGTCCTTTTTACATTATGTTATATGGTGGAAGTGACTGACTACTTTGGCCCCTGCTCACAAAAAAACTATTAAAACTCACAATACATTAACAGCTTTAAATTCTAAACTCTTAAATAATTGGGATATTTTGTAAATACAATGATTTACACAAATGTCAAAAGTTGTGTTGTGTTCTTGAGGTCCAGAAGATATGCCATGCAAAACACACAAAAATACGAAAGTGAACTCAGAAAAATAAGATAAACCCGTTGCCCCACTGAAGTTAAGTGTTACTTTGATGAAACAAACTCGATGTGCTAATCGACAAATGAATATTTTGTTTATGAAATTGTGTTCAAACCAACATCTAAAAATTGTTCTAGTTTAGCTTGGCAACTGGGAAGCTGAGAATTTTGTATCTGTATTATTGATAATGCTTCTTAAACAAAACCTACAGCAATTGTGCAGTTTCTTTATAAGAGAGGCATTCATTAAGTTTTGTACTATAAAAAAAAATCTGGAATTAAGTATTTTACCCTAGACTTTTAATGTTCTTGCTACGCTGAGTAAAATGAATGACTTGTAATGTACTAGTTACCCTGAGTAAATGAAGATATTCAAGTATTGAGCTTATAGGTGACATGTTTCTAATAAAACCTATATCAGCCCTACATTTAACCTCACAAAACCCAAAAGGTCAATCTTTAGATTTATTGTAACTAGAATCACTTTTATGTCGGTAATGTCACAATTCCTTTTACAATATTTTTCATTTTTCACACTAATGAAACATAGATGAAAATTAATATTTATACCTTGGCTTATGATTTAATATCAATATCATGCACATGATTAAAGAACCAGAGGTACCAATGGGGTATCCAAATGTCAAAAGTCCGAAAGCCGGGCAGAGACAAAACCAGTAAACACCAACAAGAACGGGACAAAAACAGACAGCATGTAAAACATGGAAACACAAAATAACTGAATATCAATCAACAACGCGAACTCCAGTCGAAACAAGAGTGAACTCAGGTGCTCCGGAAGAGTAAGCAGTATAACTTGAAGGGGGTGCACTAAGTCGTGCTGCGGATACCCCAACCGACCATTCGGAAAACAGAAAGTGGACGCCTGACTGACCAAAAAGGAAAGAGGATGAACATTGCAACTCATCATACAAAAGCATTATACCAAATTTGGAATCAATGCCTTTAGTAGAAACCACAAATTCTTACGAAAAATTGTCATTTTTCCCCTTAAAAAGTCTAAGCTGGCCCGGAAAACAGAAAACAGATATGATACTAGCCTGAAAAGGTGTGGAACGACACAACTCATCATGCTAAAGCTGTGTACAATACATAACATCAATCCCATCAGAAAAAGCCCCAAAATATGTTTGAAAGTCTGTAATTGACAGCCAGATGGACAGACAGACGGACACGGTGATTGCAATATAGCCATCTCTCTTACGAGGAGGATACAATTACCTAACATTCATCTTTGAGTCTTATTCAAGCTCCTGTAGCACTCATGAAAAGTTCATATTTCATATAATCTGGCATATATTGTACAAAAGGAATATAGATGCCATTTTTTTGTTTATTTTACGACTGCCATCTTGAAGAGGGCTGTTATTGATATCGTTAACTGTCTTATTTTAGTAAATTTAATACGACTGCTGCAAATATATTTTTTAGCAACTTCTTTTCATTGTTGGGTCATTTTAAAACTGTTAACACAAAACGTATAGGCAATTTGTGACTCAAATTGTTATATTTGTATTATTATACCGCAATTCTGTCAAAATTTAGCGCATGCGCAGCTGTAAATATTCTAAATTACTTTACATATATGTGTTAACCTTACATAAACTTGAATAAATAGTTTAAAAAGAAAAAAATACAGTTATAGCCATGAATTGTATACAAAAAATAATAAGAAATGACGCCATTTTTGAAGTTCATGGCGGCCATCTTGAAAACGGCCGAAATTTAAATGGCCAACGATCTTTTCTTAATGTTGAGTACTTAAGGCACCATCATACCAAATTTCATGCTTTTATCACAAAGTGAAATATTTTACCCTATATCCGCTCCACTAGATTAAGAATTTCTAAATCCTCATTAGTCAATAACCATATGAGTTTTGTCTTAGATTCTAGAGATACAAAATTTTTACATTTTCTATGAGCATGAGTACATGCATATATCGATAGTTTTGTTCTGTTATGGTATGAACCTGTTGTCCCGCTTGGCAAATAAAATTATATATATTTTAAAAACCTCCCCATCCCACTGGTAGATCCAGAAATGTCTATAAGACGGCATTGGTCAATCTTCACAGATTTCTTATATCTCCAACTGCATTCTTGTGTTGTTTTGTAGTTCATATGATGATTTTTTTAAATAATTATGAAATCTACATATCATGATTAGCTTTCAGGAAATCACAAGAATGGATGATTTTGCATCAATTACCCAAAAGCTTTTGAGGCCTTCAGCGATCCCCATGTCTGTTTAGTATGCTAGTTACGCAGGATCTTTAACCAAATCAAAAGGCTTGTTTTTCTATGATCCCTTATTGGCTTCTTTGTCTTATTTCAATCCCTAGTTGACTTGCTGTTTCAGGGAAATTAACTTTTGAAAACTTTGAAGCCAAAAGGTGAACCTAGAAGGTAATCATGTGATAAGTCCCCTATGTGACAAGGTTACCAGGGCAATTACAAATGAATATTGCTTTAACTTCTAGTTTTGATAAGTTTTAGAATAAGATTTCACATATTGAAAAAAAGTATATTTATAAAAGAAACAAATTTTGGACTTTGGACATCCAGCTATTTGACTTTGTCTATTGTCCATTTAGATTAATATTGCTATATACTGAATGTTTATTTTGGGGGATTCTGATTTTTAATTATTTTTATTTTTTTACTTCGTGCTTTCAATAGAGGTTGGCTGACATATTTGCCACGTCTCCCTATTTCCCATTTTCCAAAAAATATATGTATGTTTTGAATATGCATGTATTCAAAATCAAAATACAATTGTCCAATGCATATTTCATCTCCTTGTTTGACTTATTCCACATAACCCATTTGTCTTTAAAATATGAATGTTACTTACAATGAGAATAAATTAGTCCAAAAACCTGGCCTAATTCACACAATTGATAAACGACCTGTAAACTTACGAATAGAAAAAAACAAATGTAAAAAAAATATAAATTTTCTGAATTGGTCTGGAAAAAAATTATGATTTTGCTTTGGGTATAAAAAAATTGTAACTTTGATTTGGACAGAAAAATAAATAATATCAGGTTACAAAATACCAGGACCCCCCCCCCACCGTATGAAAATGGTTTGTGCCTAAACTGAGCTTTAAAATTAGGTTTGACAAACTATTTATCTGAGGCTTGTCAGTAAAAGTTACCTAAAGAGGTAACTCTGATTTTCCCATAGATCAACTGGGGTGTGTGACACTGACATGCCAGTAGTTCAATATCATCAGAACATTATACAGAAAGCCTGACTGGCCAGAAATAATAACTTACTTACATGTACTAACAACCCTAAAGTGAAACTTTACGATAATAATTAAACATCCGTACAAATAAATGTTGAGAATGGCACGTCAAACGTTTCAATATTCAAAACAAATATTGATTCAAAAGAAAATAATTTATATTCAATATTTATACATATGTATGCAATATTTTTCTATTTATATTCAAAAATAAAATATATGTTCAAAACTTACAAATATATGGTTGAAAACCAAAAAATATGTTCAAAACTTATAAATATATTATGCAACATTCTTCTATTTATATATTCAAAAATTAAAAATGTATGTTCAAAACTTACAAATATATATTCAAAAACAAAAAAATATATGTTCAAAACTTACAAATATATATTAAAAAACTTACAAATATATATTCAAAAACTTACAAATTTATATTCAAAAACTTACAAATATATATTCAAAAACTTGTAGAAAATACATTCAAAACATGTTTAATAGATATATTCAATAATATTGCATTCTGGGTAATATTTGTAATGACCTTGCAATTCAATGTAGCACATGCGTCCACCGTTGTGTGAAATAACACGCTTATTCGTGGAGAAAAAAAGGGACTCCCTTCTTTTTATGGCTTTTATAAAGTTAGAACCACGAGAAACGATCCAAGCACCACGGGGCATGTGGACCCCGGGGATGCTCCAATTGTCTTGAAATTTTGTACCTCCATAGTGGTCCGGGTAGTAACACAAAACACAACACAATTGTGAGACATATTGGGTATATTGAGGTAATTTCTTCCTGCAACAAACAGCTAGACACTTATAAAGTCAATCAATAACAAATAACAATGGGGTGTCCTTCCGTCCATTCGCGGATATAAGAAATAAGTAAATGTACTACGTACCCTAAGGTGTGACGGACACGCTGACAATCGGTTTTTGTGTGATGATACTTAACCAAGCATTAAGTGTTTAAAGTGCTGTGTTTGATTTAAAATCAATATACTTGATTTTTTAAAAATCAGTCGATAGATACGTCTAAGCTCTTCTCAAGAGAGTTCCACTACAATCTGTTATTTTTAGACAGAGCCTTATGCAGTCGATTTTCGCGTTTTTTTATAGAACTAATAGTTCAACTATACACCAACGATATAAATCTGCACCATATGTCATGTATCAATACACAAGTTGATGCATAACTAAGCTTTCTTGAACTTTCAACTTTATCTACGTATATATCTGTTGCTCAGTTCAATCTGTATAACATTTATTAAAGGTAATAACAAACTTACCGAACTTGGAGAATCAATATCAAATGTCCATAAGACGACACAAAACAAGGAATACGTACCAGAAAAATTAAGATCGCAATGGTCCTGACTTGGTACATTAATACAATGAAACAATTAAAATAGACGATTAATGTTCTTTAAATGATACTGTGGTAGGAGGATTGTCTGACCAATTTACCGGTGGTGCCTAAAATGTGTAACCCGTACCCGTACCCGTACCCGCACCCAGATTTGTCAAAATTTCAAATAATCGCTTCGACTGTAGAGAAAACGCTGTTAATCATTGTGATATTTGACAAGAACCTTTAAGATATAATATTTAATGTTTATATGCCTCTAAACATCAAAACAAACATTCGTATTTTGATGTATTTCACGTTTTTACTCGATACTTCAATTAAAAATTTACCCGTACCCGATGACATACAGAGCCTTTTCTAATCAAATAAGAAACAGATTTGTTTTAAGCATGACTAAAAAGTTACAAAAATATATTAGCAATTACTATATGAAAGTTTATTTGAAAACAATAACTACCCGTTTCACAATTTTACTTTATACCGAGTGACATATCGCGATTTTATCCTATGTTTACAAATTACCCGTGCCCGGTGAAAATCCGGGCCAAAGTTTTGATAATTTCTTATACCCCCATCACACTAGGCCACGATCGTACTACGACCTAGCAAAAAGCGGAGATCGTAGTGCGATCGGGGCCATCGTAGTAGGGTCGCATTTCGGTCGTAGTAAGGTCTTGATTGTCGTGATTGTCGTGGAAGAATTTTGAACATGCTCAAAAAAATCGTAGCACAGTCGTGGTCATATTTGGTCGTAGTGGGGTCGTATTGTGATCGTCGTAGACTCCTAGTGAGATCTGACAGGTCGTGGTAGCATCGGTTTGGGATCGTGGTGAATATAGATACGACTACACTACGACCGCGTCGAGGTGCTTTTACGATCTCACTACGACCCCCCGATTCTACTACGACTTGCCTACGATTCTATTACGACCATAGCAGGACTGCACTACGGCATTGAAGACCCTAGTGCGACCTTTCTACGATCATGCCGACTTTAATACGAGCGCACTGAGATGACACAACGACCTTACCACGATGCAACTGGGGTATATATACAGCATACAAAATCTGTCCATTGGTTATCGTGGAGATGCAAATATGAATTATTTATACCTTAACGACCAGGTAACCATATCTCATGTCCTACTAAGAAGACGAAGACGAAAAATGCGGAAGATTAGACAACGCAGGTCCTGTTGGGTACGCCCTTGGCTGTGAGCTGACAGAAGACTACAGTTTGGACATTCTGATCAACTTATGAATGAACTGAGGATGGATGATGAACAATCATTCTTTAACTTCATGAGGATGTCTCCAAACATGTTTGATCAGTTGCTGAACAGGGTTGGTCCTAGCATAAAAAAGAATGATACCCGATTTCGAAAGGCTTTAGAACCAGGTCTCAAACTAGCAATTACCATTAGGCATTTAGCTTCTGGTGACAGGTATTCCACTCTTCAGTATGACTTTAGAGTCCCAAGAAATACTATATGTACATTCATTCCCGAAGTATGCAGAGAAATCGTCCAGGAGTACAAGGATGAGGTAATTTCCTGTCCAACAGAACCAGAGGAATGGAAGGCCATTGCAGAACAAATTGTTACAAGATGGAACATCCCACATGCATGTGGAGCATTAGATGGAAAACACATTGCCATTAGATGTCCACCGAAAACCGGGTCGTTGTACCATAACTACAAAGGGTTCTTTTCTGTGGTTCTACTTGCACTGGTAGATGCTGACTAAAAGTTTTTATGGATAGATCTAGGTGGTTACGACTCTATGTCTGACGCCCAGATATTTAACGCATCAGAGTTAAAAGAATGTTTAGAAGATGGGACCATTGGTTTTCCAGATCCCGATCCGCTGCCGAATGATGACCGTGACATCCCCTATTTCATTTTAGGCGATGATGCATTTTATCTGAGGTCATACCTGATGAAACCATACTCTATTAGAGGTATGACAAGGGAACAAGCAATTACAAATTACAGAATTTCAAGAGGGACACGTGTAGTGGAGAATGCATTTGGGATTTTGGCACAGCGATGGCAGGTCTTGCTGACAACAATGATGCAGGGTCCGGACATTGTGAGTGTTGTAACAGAGTCATGTATTTGTCTTCACAATTTGATGAGAATTAGATATCCAACACTTCAAAATGCGCTTTTAGATACAGAGGACGATCTGCATAATTTGGTTCCAGGACTTTGGAGAACCAATGCAAACATGCATGAAGTTGAAAATGTTGTTGGACCAAATAGAGACACAATTATTGCAAAAAAACAAAGAGTACTTAAAGCTTTACTTCAACAGCCCGGCAAGGTCTGTACCGTGGCAGGAACGTATGATATTAAGACAATGAATATAACAAATGTATGCATTTTCGGATATTATTTGAAATAATAAAATAAATAAAGAAATTAAAAATAAATTATTAGTATATTAATTAGATTATTTGTGTATTCGTCTTTTCAACTCGTAGTAAGGTCTTAGTTTAATCGCAGTATAGTCGTGGTGAAATCTTAGTTAGGTCGTGGTGCAATCGGGATAGTCGTAGTAAGGTCGCAGTAAGAACGCAGTGGTCGTAATAAGGTCGTGGTTTAGTCATGATGAGATCGGTGTCAGGTCGTAGTGAAATCGTAGTATCGTCGTAGTTTAGTCGTCGTAGCATTATTTCACATCTTGAAAATGTCAAAATCAAGCCGATTGTGCCGCGACCGCGCTACGATCTATAAAATGCACAGATCGTAGTAGAGTCGTGGTGATCGTGGCGTAGTGTGACAGGGGCTTGTAAGAATTTTGATTTAACAGATTCATTTAAGAGTCAATTTCCAAAATATTCGATATTTACATGAAAAATAACATTAAACAATTACGAGAAACCAAATTACGATTATAAAATAAAATTTAAAAGAAGATAAAAGTTATCATTTCTTTGGTACCTTCGTCTTCGTGTAAACTTCCGGTTACACATTTTAGGCACCAAAATTTTCTAACATCATCGATTTTTAGAAATAAGAATAACTATTTCAAAAACAAATGATACCAGTTCATTGAATAACTTATCAGAAATCTTCATGTGCAATTTCAGAAAGTTTCATCGCGTTTTCGCTGTTAACGAGCCAAAATTTAAAACGGGTGCGGGTACGGGTACGGGTAAATGCGCCAAAAATGGTACGGGTACGGGTACGGGTTACACATTTTAGGCACCACCCAATTTACCCTGTCTAGACAATAAAAAAAACCACAAAAATCGACTACATTATGCTCTGTCTAAAAATAATGGGACGTAGAGGAACTCTTTTGAGAACAGCACGCTACTATCGACTGATTCAAAAAAGTATATCAATTTTAAATCCAACACAATACTTTAAACACTTAATGCTTGGTTAAGTATCATCACACAGAAACCGATTGTCAGTGTGTCCGTCACACCTTAGGGTACGTAGTACATTTACTTATTTCTTATCCGCGAATGGACGGAAGGACACCCCAATCACTAAATTGTTATTGATTGACTTTATAAATGTCTGGCTGTTTGTTGCAGGAAGAAATTACCTCAATATACCCATTATGTCTCACAATTGTGTTGTGTTTTGTGTTACTACCCGGACCACTATGGAAGAGGGAGGTACAAAATTTCAAGACAATTGGAGCATCCCCGGGGTCCACATGCCCCGTGGTGCTTGGATTATTTCTCGTGGTTCTAACTTTATAAAAGCCATAAAAAGAAGGGAGTACTCATTTTTTTTTCTCCACGAAAAAGCGTGTTATTTCACACAACGGTGGACACATGTGCTACATTGAATTGCAAAGTCATTACAAATATTACCCAGAATGCAATATTATTGAATATATCTATTAAACATGTTTTGAATGCATTTTCTACAAGTTTTTGAATATATATTTGTAAGTTTTTGAATATATATTTGTAAGTTTTTGAATATATATTTGTAAGTTTTTGAATACATATTTGTAAGTTTTGAACATATATTTTTAATTTTTGAATATATATTTGTAAGTTTTGAACATATATTCTATTTTTTGAATATATAAATAGAAGAATGTTGCATAATATATTTATTAGTTTTGAACATATTTTTTGGTTTTTCAACCATATATTTGTATGTTTTGAACATATATTTTAATTTTTGAATATAAATAGAAAAACATTGCATATATATGTATAAATATTGAATATAAATTATTTTCTTTTGAATCAATTTTTGTTTTGAATATTGAAACGTTTGACGTGCCATAGTTGAGAGGGAACATTAAATCATAACGTGACAAACCAAATCTGGTATAAAATGGCATTTTTAATGCTGACTCAAGTTGATTGCTTAAGACCTGTCGGACTCCTACTTCCTGTTAGAATCTGAGCCGATACGAAAATTTCGGCAAGTAACATGATAATCAATTGAAATTTGACAGGCAGATTTGACAAACGGTATGCTCTTATAGCGATTTTCAGACACCCCAGACTCCTATTACCTTTTTGTTGGAAAGGGGTCCCATGCATGGACATCCGATCCCATAAACATATAGCTCTCAATAAATTAGTCCCTTATATCATCACAAACTGTGCCTCGTCGATTAAAATTTCGTTTCAATTTTGTTTCACAACGCAGTAACACGATCCGTGTCAGCATTATTATGTTAACAGCGCCATCTGTCGTCATAATTAAACAATGGACCTTAGCCATTTTCCCCTGTATTTAGTTCATAGAATTTGATGGTGCTTTAAACATTTAAAAAGCTATTTATAGATATTTAAAGTCGTCATTCATAAATCCTATTTTAAATCACAAGGTAAGTCCCAATCGAAGTCACTTTTAATTACGGTATGCTGGTTGTATTCGTTTACTTCATTGAAAATGTAGATATTGTTATAAAAATGTCTCAAAAAAGAAGAAAGTATAAAAAGAAAGAATAAAAGTAAAAACATAATTAACCGTGTAACGCAATGTTTTTACATTTGTATTAAGCTAATATATTATAGTATAACCAATCAAAAGCTAAAATGTGCTAAGTGTCATATTGATTTGACGCCCTGTGGAAAAAAGTGAAATAAAACGGCAAATCTTAGAAAGACGTAATTGACTTTTAATTTAGCATTAAAAATAGGTTTATATCTATAATTAAGATACAGAAGGACAAAATCGAACACTCCGTTCAAGGTTTGAACTTACACTGTCAAAACACTATCAGTAATCGTATACGATTTAAATACCAACGACCTAACTCACTGAGCTGTCGGATACATACTGTAGCAGCGAAAATAATAAACATTTAAAGTTTTGAATTTTTTTAATTAGTGATTTTTTATTAAAAAGTGAATTTTTCGTTAGAAGGACATCGACAACCAAAATCTTTTAAAATGCATATTATTCTAATTTAACCATTCTACTCAAAACTCCAAAAGTCATGTTGGTTGTGCGTGTCCTTCATGGGGGATTCCCATATTAAAAGGCGAATTTTAAGCAAAAATGTGCAAAATGCATTTTCTTACATTTTCAGGACAAAATATCACCGGTTTGAAGGTTTCGAATATTGTTGATTTTTCTTTATTTCATCACAATGGCCCCACTCTACACATTTTTATAACATGGAGAGTATTTTGTGACACTTTTGAAATTGGCCCGTCTATGGTCAGAATTACAGGGAAAATGGCCATGGTCCTTTAACAAATGCGTAAAATCCGCCACCTGTTACAATGCATCAATATGAATATATCAAATAAAGAAACAAAATGTAGAAAAGCGAGAAATAGTAATGTTTATAGGTTGCATGAACGAATAGAATGTAGAATGGGGTTATTTTTTTTTATTAAAATATTAGAAATAAGACGAAAGAATAATGAAGAAAGGAAAGAGGAACAAAGATAAATGCATTTTGTTTGAGTGATTATTCAGAATTGAAATGTAAAATACAGAATACCCGCATTGGCATTATACAAATTATAGAATAAGAGATGAGGAATACAAAATTAATAAAATGTAATTTAAGATATAAAATATGAAATATAAAATATAGAATTGTCAAAATGGAATAGAGAAAATGTAAAATAAGAAATAAAGAATATAAAATAAATGAAACAGAAAAAAAGAATTTAAAATATAAAATTTTTGAAGGTGGCGGAGATTACCTTCCATACCTTATGTCCAATGTCATTGGACACAGAGTCAGAACTTCAATCGGATTTTGGAACTCTAGACTATTCTTTTAAATACTGAATAAGAAAAATGCGCAGTACCCCTAGTTTTAGTGACATTAATTTATCTGATTGTAAAGACTTTTCTTGAATTGCTTGATACAACTTCACAAAATAGTATTGAATTTAATTGGTAAATTCCTGTCAGACAAGTCTACGATCAGGCTAGTGATTACCCTTGGGGACAGAGGGCCCAGGGGATTATTAAATAATTACATGTCCTTCACTAACGGGACCAAAAAATCAAAACTAAGCAATTACAACATCGGATATTAACAGCTGAAAAAACAATTCAAATCTATGGAACGCCCTAGCTGTCATATATTAGTTAGACATAAAATGTAATGTAAAACAACAAAACGTACAGTTAATATATCATGACGTTGAGTCAAGATATCATAATGTTCAGTCCAGCTTATATGACGTTATGTCAAGATTTCATGATGTTTAGCCCAGATTGTATGCGGTTGTGTCAAGATATCATGATGTTTTGTTTAGCTATACCGATGTAATGTCAAGTTTTCCAATCGACATGCTTATTTGATTAAATGCATTTTACAAACTACACAATGTAAGGCTTAAACACAAAGAAGAAAAGCTTAATAAACTGATGATGCGGTTGTAAATGTGGATTGTAAATGGTAAACAACAAAACGTGATGTTAAGATATCATGATCTTGAGTCATGAAAGCGCAATGTTGAGTTCAGATATAAAGATGTTATTCCAAATCTTCGTGACGATATGCTCGTTAATAAAGCGCCTTTTAAAAATAACAAAATGTAAATCTTAATCAGAATGAAGTAAAGCTTAATAAACTTATGGCATGGTTGAAAAAAAGAAGATTGTATAGTAAAACCACAGAATGGGAAGTTTAAAAGCGCTTTGTTGTGTCAAGACAGCAAGAAGTTAAATCCAAATGTTGTGATGATGAGTTCTGATACAAAGATGTAATGCAAACTCTACCTGACGACATGCTCATTTGATAAAACGCCTTTTACAAATTACAAAATTTAAAGCTTAAACGGGAAAAAGAAGAGTTAAACAGACTGATCGTACGGTTGTGAAAGTAGATTGTAATGTTAAACAACAAAAAGTGATGTTAAGATATCGTGATGTTGAGTCAAGAGAGCGTAATGTTGAATTCAGATATAAAGATGTTATGCCGAATCTTCATGACGCTATGCTCGTTAATAAAATGCCTTTTATTTACGAAATGTAAAGCTTAGATAGAAAGAAGTAAAATTTAATAAACTAATGACAAGGCTGAAATTGTACATTGTAGGTTGTAATGTACAACATCAGAACTAGAGGTTGAGATATCGTGTTGTTAGGTCCGAACGTCATGATAATGAGTAAAAAAAGATTCTGAATTGAATTGTTTGTTGCTATTCAGTTTGGGGATACGGTTTTTTTAATCGATATGTTTGAATTTTAGTAGTATAATGATTCTATGGCCCCCAAGCCTCTAAAGGATGATTCTATGGCCCCCAAGCCTCTAAAGGATGACTCTACGACCCCCAAGCCTCTAAAGGATGACTCTACGACCCCCAAGCCTCTAAAGGATGACTCTACGACCCCCAAGCCTCCAACGGATGACTCTACGACCCCCCAAGCCTCCATATGATGACTTTTTGTCCCCCAGACTCCAATATGATGACTATGACCTCAGACCTTCATATGATGACTCTATGACCCCCAGACTCCAATATCAGGTCTCAGATCATCTAAGTATGTGCAATTCCTTTCATGGGAATTTTTTATGGTATCACATAAATCATTAAACATCAAAAGAAATGTTATCACATAAATCATGAAAGAAGATATGGTTTTTTTTCTCACATGAAACATCAAAAGAACTTTTTTCACATAAATAAAAAAAAGAAGACGTGTTTTTTTTTGGTTTCACATAACAAAGGAAAATGCATTTTTACGCCCACATCTTTCCTAATTAATGGGAAATACATCAAAAGAAAATCATGAGAACCAGGAAATATAAAATTCCCACGTCGACGTATGAGAAGCCTTGTTTGAGGGGAGGGGTATAAAAACCTATGATCTTGAACTAACAACCAACATTTTCGAGAAGAAGCCCGTCTACGTAAGTTAACAAAATAATTTAAGTTCTTGATCTTATAGAGTTGTTTGTCAATGAAGATTCCAGCACTATGTCCTTATCTTACTTCTAAGTATGTACTCATGAAATGTTTGATATATACGGTTCACCAAAAAGTTAAGCATCACCTATATTTTTCTTGAATTCTTAAATACAGCATTTGTGTAATGAATCAATCAATATCTTTGTTAGGTAACCATGTTTCTACAATGATACATATTGCGCTTTTTTATACAAGTAGCTATATCATCTTATATGTTTAAATGATATCAGATTAAACCTGAAAAAAAAGATGATACTTAACTAATGGTATATAAATGAAAAAAAAGTGTGAAAATGTCCACTGATGCATTTAAGGTATAGTACATATAGTTTGAATCAATATGCAAGACCAAATCAGTTTTTTATTAATGTTTCTAAGAGGGTAAAACATTTGACATTTCAATTAAAAAATAGGTATTCAGTTGATTTTTTTTATTTTAAACAAACATTTATTTCAACTCCACTCGGCCTGGTTTAAGTTTTTTCAGTTGCGCTATTGAGTAGTTGATTGTCTCCAGCGCCTTAGTGAGATCCTCCCTCACGTCCTCTAGATTATGTATTTGGCTGGAGGTGTCCCCCCAACAGATCATCTGCCGCCTCTCTGTCATCGCCTTGTCCCTAAAATCGAAAACATTATGTTAGTGTAATATAAAGATAAAGTGAGATTCTTAATTTTTTTGCTTATTTGTTCAACTGTACATGAAATTTTTAATAACCGTATATACACTTCTATAGGTACGTGTATTGAGTTCAATATTTTCTACTTGGCAGTCATGTAATATTTTTTTTTCGTAGATTCTTTGTTTCATGTTCATTTGTAAGTTTGTTTTTTTTTCACTTAAAAAAAAATGTATTGTAAAGTTGTAGGCAGCTGTTTTTTTTATGTTAAAAGAACGGTAACTCAAATTCATTTTTCCGTAAAATAATTGTAAAATCGAAACTTACATCTTCCATTTATTTGTGTCATCTTCATTTTCTCTGTAAAAATATTAAAGCTCCATTATTAATAAGTAAAATGACAGGTAGAAAACTTAGTTTATTATTACAAAAATAAAAAATCTACTTTTTTTTAACTGGACTGTAGTAAACATTGATACTCTGGTTTTATTCTAAAAATGGAATGAAAATAATGTCATGAATGTACATAATAAAATTTTTCTTCAATATTTTTTGGGGGGTCTTTTTTTCTGAAATAAGATAAATACTTACTTTTTAAACAGTCCCTCAAAACTCAGAGGACGTTCATCAGACTGTGAGATTACTTTCTGACTATAATAAAAGAATATTGGTGTAATAGCATTAAAATCTGAACATTTAAAACAATATCGTTTTCATATCGAAAAAAAAAGGGAATTGTAAAAGCTGTCTCCGTTCGTTTGTTATCTGATTTGTGGTGTATGAAATATTAAGTTTTAAGAGCAAGCGCTTTCGTTGATTATAGATAAAGAAATAAATGAGTTATCAAAAATAAAAAAGTTACAAAAACAACATACAACACGATATGATAACTAGCAAATTATCATACAGTGAAAAACCCCCGAAATTTAAGAAAACTTGTACAGCTCTGAACACTATGACGATAAAAAAATACATACGGGCACCCTCCACGGCCCGCTTCCTGGCTATTTGTTTTTTTTTCCTGACTGAAAATAAAAGTTGTATACTCTTAAAAAAATATTGTCAATTTCATCCATCATAACAATTTAAAACGATAGGTATCTGCTTTAAAAAGAAGAAAATATTATTTTATTTTAAAAACTTTTAAATTACACGGAATACAGAAATGGTAAAACAATGAAAATTTCCACTTCTAGATTTTTTTCTCTTCCGATCAGTCGAAATTTTCTCATTTTCCTTATAATGGATTTAAACTGATTCCCAAATTTGTTAAATGGCCTAGAGTTCGGCACTTTTTAACTGTTTTTTTAGTCAAGGTTACAAGTGAGCATTAACAAATCCCGGTTACCCAACATAAAGCGTAGGAGAAAATACAGAAATGAATTAAATTGGTTGATATATTTGTTTTTTTCTAAATAAAGCATTGGGCAAGCTTTCGAATGATACTAGCAAAGAGATTATGAAGTTACCTATGTGCTCACGATAACGCAAAAATAGGCAATTAAAATAACGTTAAAAAAGCCCCCAAATTTAGAAAATGTATTATAAATCAATGTGCATTTATAACCTACAAGACTTCAGTAAAATTCTTTAAAAAGTAGAGAAAATAACAAAAACGCACAAAATTTTAATTTGGCGTGATTCATTAAATAATTTGAAACTTAGTATTTTGGCAGAAATTGCATGGATTCACCTCTCATTTGGTCATCGTTAATTTTAGAAATGAAATATCTACAAAATAACCAATCGCTTAATGGATCGGAGTCGTAGATCTTAATCTTTTAAATTAGTTAATTCCATTAACAAAGGAGTGACATTTTCCATCAAGACTTGAAATATAACATCTCGATTAAAATTAATTAATAAAAATAATAAAATAAAGAACTGTACCTGTCATCGTTAATCCATCCGCTAAACAGCTCCCCGTAGTTTGATTGTGAACTGAAAAAAAAAACAATGAAACAATGTTTATCCGTAGATTAGATATTTATTGAAAACAGTATAGCTTTTATTTAAACAATTTGAAAATTCCGATCGAAGGTGTATTTTTTTAATCGAATTCATGTACTAACTTAGTGGCCATTGCAGCGTCTTTAAAAATGGGTACACGAGGCTTGCTTATTTTATACGATGAGCGGAGAATTTGATCTCTAGAATCATGCCACCTTTGACTTATGGTAAACATATTATCTAATGGTAAACATATTATCTAGTGGGAACGCATCTCATTCCGTTTGATATTCTAAATTAGGAACATTTATCTACTAGTATTCAAGGGTGCGTATCTCCAAAAAGAAAAATTTCTTTTAAAGAAACTGATTTTGATCCGATTACAACCCTTTGCAGATTAAAACTTAAACATATAAGTCATTGCAGTGTCTTTAGAAATTGAGACTTACTTATTTCACACGTTGATTTATAGTAAGATATTATCAACGTGGGAACTGTCAAATTCTGTTTTATATTCCAAAAATAAGGAATATCATTGAATTACTGTTTGATATTCCAAAAATAAGGAATATCATTGAATTATAGTAAGATATTATCAACGTGGGAACTGTCAAATTCTGTTTGATATTCCAAAACTAAGGAATATTCAATTGCTGTTATTTAAGATGCGTATCTCCTTAAAAAAAGTTCCCCAAATCTCTTATTCATTTTACATTATAAAAAAACCAGTGATATGGTTAGTAAAAAAAATACTGATTTAATTTTGATCCGTTTACACCCCTTTTACAGATTAAATACTTGAAATCAAAAATAAATAAATTTCTATTATAAATTAGTATCAAATTAAAACAAATTGAAACAAACATATCATATGCTTACTTTCTCAATGAATGCAGAAATAAAACTGGAAAAAGAGATATTAGAAATTTTAACACCTTTTTATGTCAACCTCCTGTCCATTCATTCCAACCCCTATTGTTTTATACCCTTAAATTAAAAAAAATGGACACGCGCTATCTTTGCCTTGCCATCGTCGTGGGCATCATAACTACTGGAAAAGCTAAAGGAGACAAGTGCCATGCTTTCAGCAGTCGCTGCGAGGTATTGGAAGGGGCACTCTATCAGTGTAGAGGGGGTGGATGTGTAGAAGCACCCCTCTACGCAAGGAGGATCAAATGTGACAGGCCCATGGGGATCGTGGCCGACCATACCCTGATCCTCATGGGTCAATGCTACCTAAAGCATGGTAAGTTTTTTATAAGTTAAAAGTTCAGGTTTCATAGTTAAATGTATTCGAAATGGAAAGTTTATGTTATTAGATAAGTTATATTTTTAATTTTTTGTTTATCTATTTCAATGTCGAGGCTGTGTTTTAATTTAATCAAAAAACTTGAGAGGCTGTCATCGACTACGACCATGGAAAAGTGTGAGGTGTTAAAAAAGGGGGGATAACTGAAAGCATAATGATTCACATTTTATATATTTTTTATTTCTCAAGTGAATTTGTACTAAATTTTTAAATACCGTATGATATGAAAAAAGGGGGGGGGTGGAATAATGAAAAAATAACTGTCTTAGTTCTCTGATTTTATTTTCATATCATAATCATTGTTTTACAGAGCTAGCTATGGTACCAGTGGGGCCCCGAGAGGTGGTGCCCGTGGTTCCCTTTGAGAAGAGAGGGGGTGGTGTTGATGATAGAGACCACACCCCCAACACCGCCAACAATTGCCCATCTGTACCCCAATGTGAGCATTGGGGGATGTTGTCGGTGAGAATAGACTACGTTTATCAATATCTGATCCGTTTAAAATTACAATTTTCTTAAATACATCAGGATAATTTGAAAAAAATCGAAGTTGACTTATAATTTGTTAAAAATAAAAGAATTAATTTTATTTGAATACAGTTAAAAATACTAAGTAGTAAGGAGTAACCTTTCATCAGCAGCCCGTCAATCCAAAAAAAGAATAGTTAGAGGATTGTAGTTCAAAGTGTCGAAAGAAATTTGCTAAAGTAAACCAAAACCAGTATAGATTTTAGAGATATTTGAATTTTTCATTGATTGATTTTATTTACATGTCTTTTTCAGGAAAGCTGGTGAGTGGTATCGGCGGTGTGCTGATAACCCTCCTTACCTTGTACATTACATACAGAGTAAGGAGGATCAGCAGGAGAAGAATGATAGAGACCCCTGCATCAACAGGACGGATGATTCGTTCTGCAACATCCCCTGACCTATCCTATATGGGGTAGGGGGTGTTGCAGTGTAATTTCTATCTAAATTACGTGTATGTTTAAAGTTTTTTAATCCTTTTTTTTTAAATATCCGCTGTAACTATGTTATTTTTTGTCTTGAAAATAATATTTTATATATGTATTTGAAAGTTTTTTTTTTATTTTGAGTTTTTATGAAATAAAACTTTAAGCATACATTATTTTAGGTAGAAACTTTTTCGCTGTTTTTTTTTCTTGAATGTTTGCCATTACTTATGCATCTTTCGTCATGCTGTGTGTTTGTTTATTTGTTTAAAAGCCTAATATTATAATTAAAATTACAGTTTTCCAAAAGATTTTTTTCTATTTTACTGTGACTGATTTTTTATGTTAATGATTCATAGAATTGATAAAAACTATAAAAATCCATAAACTTTGGTGAGTGATAGACTTGTGGTTTTGTATGTGTCAGTAAGACAAGTATAATGTTTTTTTTTTATGTGATGTCTTTATTATGTAATACCTGTACAACTCAATAATAATTAAACCATTAATAATGTTACTTTTTCCATTTCCATGCACGCTGTGATTTTATTATATTAATTAAATGTGATTAAAATGTTGTATAGTTTTGAGGATGTAATTTCTCCGTCCAATGTCAGGTTTTTTTTTCTGTTAGTGCCTGTTTAAGTAATACATGTGGATTCTCTATCCCATGTTTTTTTTTTCATTGTATTTTTTAACGACTAAATATTTAAAGCACTCTGCTCTCTTTTGTCGTTTCTATTGGTGTTATTTACAGTTTAAAGCTATAATTGTTTTGTTATGAAAATGTAAAGATAAAATTTTTTTTTGTAAATGGAGATGAAGTTGTAAACTTTTTTGTATTGTTTTTTAATGTCTTTTTTTTTTAAATATGTTTAATTATGTGAATATATATGGTGGCATATTTCTGCCAACACATAATCATATACATAACTAGTTAATTAAGTAGATATCTAGTTATCTAACTAGATAAATATCTAGTTATTTAACTAGATAAATTATCTAGATATTTAACTAGATAATTAAGTGGTTATCTAGTTATTTAACTAGATATTTAACTAGTTAATTAAGTAGTTATCTAGTTATTTAACTAGATATTTAACTAGTTAATTTTAATATCATAACGTGAAAAAATGCATGTTAGCGCTTGTAACTGCCATTATTATATTATTATTCACCTCTATTTTAAGAGGTTATCTAGATATTTAACTAGATAACTACTTATTATCTAGATATTTAACTAGATATTTATCTAGATAAATATCTAGATAACTACTTATTATCTAGATAATTATCTAGATATTTATCTAGATAAATTATCTAGATATTTATCTAGATAAATATCTAGATAACTACTTATTATCTAGATAATTATCTAGATATTTATCTAGATAATTATCTAGATATTTATCTAGATAAATTATCTAGATATTTATCTAGATAATAAGTAGTTATCTAGATAAATATCTAGATAATTTATCTAGATAAATATCTAGATAATTATCTAGATAATAAGTAGTTATCTAGATATTTATCTAGATAAATTATCTAGATATTTATCTAGATAATAAGTAGTTATCTAGTTAAATATCTAGATAACCTCTTAAAATAGAGGTGAATAATAATATAATAATGGCAGTTACAAGCGCTAACATGCATTTTTTTACGTTATGATATTAAAATTAACTAGTTAAATATCTAGTTAAATAACTAGATAACTACTTAATTAACTAGTTAAATATCTAGTTAAATAACTAGATAACCACTTAATTATCTAGTTAAATATCTAGATAATTTATCTAGTTAAATAACTAGATATTTATCTAGTTAGATAACTAGATATCTACTTAATTAACTAGTTATGTATATGATTATGTGTTGGCAGAAATATGCCACCATAAATATAAATAAAACTTTAAATTCATATAGTTGATGTGTTTTTTTATCGTAATAAGATTTAAATAGGAAAAAAGTACAAAATGAATCCCTCATGTGTTTAAGAGATTTAACAGAGAGTATTTTTTATAGAAGACGTTTCATGACATACAGAAAATGAACTTCTATTACAATGCAAGGACAAAAGAATTTAAGATGTTCACCTTTGAACAGATTAGTGCCTTTTTTAAATTCTTTTTCATTTTTTGTTTTATCTTTCTCACCCTCAGATGATGGATAGCCCATTTATTATTGAAGAGATAGTCGATTGTTTTACCTCATTGGAACAATTGTTAAATTTTGCAAGAACTTATGGAATAGTGGAAGACCCTTATGTTCAATTTAGAATCGAACAGTTGAGTAAAATCAGATGCCCCATATGCAACCAATTATTTACGATAGGAGAGCAATATGAGCTACATCAAAAGACTCACGAGACCATCATGGATTTTGACTTAAGTTTCTTTGATGCTGCAACAACGTCTAGTCATGTGCCCCAGGCATCGAAAAGAAACATACATTTAAGTTCAGACGACAATGAAACAAACGTAACTCAAGGTAAAAAGGCAAGAACAAATTGTAGTTCATTGGACCAGCTGGGTACAGGAAAGGGTAGTATGCATACTTTGCTAAAAAAAAGGGAGCGAACTTATGCCAAAAACGCAGCCGTTGATACTACGTTTGAAGTAACACTGTCTGAGCAACTGAAAAACAAAAAGCTGACAGAAATATCAAAAGATCTCCATAATATTTTTGATCAAGTTCTCGATGGAGTCAGGGAAGGGTCCAAAGACAATACCCTTGCACGAATCATCATTGAACATAATGGCCTGACAGACCCCATTGTCGTCCCTCTTCAGGAACTAGGCAAGATGAACAGCTCTACGGTTATGGGGGAAATAGAAAAGGTTCTACAAAGTAACGACGAACTATCTGTAGATGATAGCTTTTCACTGACCATTGGACGCATAGATCTACCTTCAGGTGGAGGCAGAAAACCCATCACTAAACTGTTCGGGGAAAACAATAGTTTACTACAGAAGCGTTCTATTGTAAGCCGACCAAGTAAAACAATGTGTATGCCGATGGCGATTTCCATTTGTTTTCTGAAATTTTGCCGTATAGTTTCCCCAGAAGAATGGAACACTCTGACAACTGCTGATACAGGAGATATGTTTGATAGAATATTGAAGCATAAAGCAACGCCGAAATGGTTCTATAAACATTTTATGGATACAAAAAGAAAAGAATGTCTAACGTTTGCCAATCGACTTTGTCAACTCGCCTCAGTCAGAACAGATAAAAACTGTAACATCAGTGAAATTACCCACAAATCTTAGACATGAACATACTTGTTATTTCGGCAAAACTAGGTAATAAATTCATTCGAATAGGTGAGAACGGATCAAAAAGAAAAAATGCCTTTCTGTACTTGATAGACTTGGACGAAGCAGACCATCATTTTGCAGCAATCACTAGTATAACTGGTTTTTTTTCTTGTGGCTATTTTTGCAGTAGTTGTTTAAAGGCATTTAGCAACAAGGAAAGGCATAATTGCGAGACATACTGCAACGTCTGTTGTAGCGACAAATGCCCCATCACTGACAATAAAATGTCATGTCGTAGTTGTTACAGAATATGTAGATCTCCAAAATGTTTTCAGAGACATATCAAGCAAAATATAAGTAAGAAAAGAGTAGTACTATCTTCAGAATGCGAGCAACGATACCAATGCAAAACATGTAAAAAAACAATACCAAGATGTGAACGTCAACCCGCACTTCATCAATGCGGAGAATGGATATGTCCTTGTTGTCAAGAGTATTGTCCAGAGGATCATCTATGCTATCAGAGGGCCATTCATAAAGAAAACAAGGAGAAGGTCATGATCTTTTTTGATTGTGAAACAAAACAAGATTCGCTCTTAGAATGTAACGAAGGGTATTGTCCACAAGCATGCACTACAAGTACCGGAACAAGTGCACCATGTTCAAACTGTCACAAATCATGGTGTGGAACAAAGGAACACAAAGTGAATTTCATCTGTTTGCAAACAGCCTGTGATCGCTGCAAGCACAAACCTTTAGCCACAGAACCAAAATGCAACTACTGCGGTCCTCGTTGCTCTACTTGCAGCAAAAAGGAGAAACATGAATTCAAAACGGATCCTTGTCCGAACACCTGTGGGTTTAGAGAACAATTATTTCGAGGTGATACTGCCACTGATGCATTCTGTAGAACAGTGTTTTCTGAACAATTCAAGAATGCTGTGGTGTTATCTCATAATGGATCTGGTTACGATAATTATTTTCTCATTAACTGGCTGATCTCCAATTCCATCCGTCCTGAAATAATTTTCAATGGGACAAAAATCATGTACATGTTGATAGAACGCGGGTTAAATATTAAAGTATTGGACTCCCTGAATTTCTTACCGATGAAGCTATCGAACATCCCAAAAGCATTCGGACTGAAGGAGCTGAAGAAGGGATATTTTCCACACTTTTTCAACCGTGATGAAAATCAGCATTATAAAGGCCCATACCCCGATATATCTTATTACGGTTGTGATTACATGAGTAAAGAAGATCGGACAGACTTCCTGAAATGGTACGACGATAACAAAGACCAGCTGTTTGATTTTGATAAAGAAATGAGAGAGTATTGCTGCAGCGACACGTCGATATTAAGAGAAGGCATACTTCGTTTTCGAGACCTGGTATTGGAAGTGACGGGGAAAGACACTCCTGGTGTTGACGTGCTGGATTATATCACCATAGCCAGTGTGTGTATGGGAATCTATAAATCTAAATTTCTGGAAGAGCAATACGAAATCGAAGTATTGGACCAGTACGGCCAAATACAACTTAAACCAATAAAATCGACAAAGCCGGGATTTGCGGTTTTAGAAGATAATGAATGGAAATCTTCAGAAGATTTTTTATCAGAACATCCACAGACCAAATTTGGTAAAAGAAAATTTGTCAAGAGTCCTTTAGCCCACGTTCCATCCGATGGATATATCAAACGATATAACCACAGCTGGAGTTCAATTGCATGGCTGGAATGGATCATGAAGAATGAAAAAACCTCAATTCAGCATGCCCTTAATGGAGGAGAATATCGAATTCCTGGTACACAATTCCATGTGGATGGCTTTTGTTCCAGGAACAATGAAGTGTTTGAATTTTTAGGGGTATGTTTATTACATTTATTTTGAATAACCAATGGCACCGCCGCCGCCGCCGCCACCGCCGCGCGGTACAGAAAAACGCAATCCTAATAATAACGCGTTAATGAATCACGCGATACTAATTATAACGCGTTACATAATTACGCGATCCTTATATCATTTCGTGTTACTGATTCACGCGATACTAATCATGACGCGTTACGTTATCTCGTGATACTAACCATGAGATTCATATAATTCTATTTTTCGCGTAAAAAAAAAAGCAAAAAAAAAAAAACCAAAAAAAAAACAAACAAAAAACATTGTGATATAACGTTTAAAATTTTAAGTGTTGTGTATTTTTTCAGTGCGTTTGGCATGGTTGTAAAGTTTGTTTTCCAAATGATAGAGGAAATACTAAAACACAACTGACCAAACAGTCCATGGACGAATTGTATGTCATCACAAAAAAGAGAGAAAACACCATTAGACAACTTGGGTACGGATACAGAAAGATATGGGAACACGATTTCAATTCACAACGGTTGAAAAATCCAATTCTCAAGCTGTTTTGTGAACAACAGGATATTCAAGAACGGCTAGATCCACGGGATGCCTTTCAGGTACTTAAAAAATCTGCTGGTGAATTTTAAATATGCAAATTACAGCAAGAATGATAATTTCTTTAATACGGCTCTATCACGAAAATTATTAGAATGATGAATTTATTTTTAGCAATTCATTAATATTCAATTTTATTATAATTGTAAGAGGTTGCATACTTATTTTTAAGCATATTGCAAAAACAGTTTTCTTTGTTATTTTGCAGGGTGGGCGCACAGATGCTTCCAAGCTATACTACAAGGTAAAAGATGACGAAAAAATAAAATATGTGGATTTCACTTCCTTGTATCCTTGGACGAATAAATACTGCAGGTATCCACTTTATCATCCAGAAATTATCACCGATAATTTCAAAGATCTGAGTCAATACTTTGGACTTTGTCGGTTGAAAATCCTTCCACCCAGAAACCTATACCATGCAGTTCTTGGATACCGCTGCAATGGTAAACTCACATTTCCCTTGTGTAGAACATGTGTCGAAACAACACATCAAGGTCAATGTACCCATAATACTGAACAAAGATGTATCATCGGTACTTATGCCACCCCAGAGATTCACAAAGCAAGAGAAAAGGGCTACCAGATCCTTAAAGTGTACGAAGTGTGGCACTTCAGCGAAAGTACACAGTACGACAAAACATGTAATTCTGGTGGATTGTTTGCAGACTACGTACAAATGTTTCTAAAACTGAAACAAGAGGCGAGCGGGTTTCCATCCGATTGTGTTTCTGAAACGGATAAACAAATCTATATTCAGCTTTACAAAGAAAACGAGGGAATCGACCTTCAGTACGACAATATAAAACCTAACCCTGGTTTGCGTAGTATTGCTAAGTTGTGTCTGAACAGCTTCTGGGGAAAGTTTGGACAACGACTTATTTTGAAAAAAACATAGTTTTTTTCACGACACGGAAGTTGAAAAGTTCTTTCAGACACTCTCGGATCCTACTAAAGTAGTAGAAAATTTCCACATCATCTCTGAAGATACAGTTCAATTGGTTTGGACACAAAATGCAGCCTTTCCGCCAGTTGATGTTAAAACCAACATTTTCATTGCTATATTCACCACAATGTGGGCTCGGTTAAAACTGTATGACATATTGGACATGTTAGGTGATCGAGTCATCTATACAGATACAGATAGCTGTATATATGTTAGTCGTGACAATGAACCGGAACCCTCTCTAGGGAATTACTTGGGTGAGCTAACATCCGAAATTCCACCCGACGAAGGATATATCACAGAGTTTGTGTCAGGCGGACCAAAGAATTATGCATATAGGACACTGGCATCTTCTGAAACGTGTAAAGTTAAAGGTTTTACCTTGAATTATAAAAATTCGAATATAATTAACTTTCAGGCTGTCAAAGACATGATTACGAGTGACATGTCTACAACTAGAACATTGACGAATCCAAATAAAATTTGTCGTCTACCTCACCAGAGAAAAATTTACAGCAGAATGGAGGAAAAGAAATACACTTTTAACTATGACAAGCGTGTCGTTCTAGACAATTTTGACACCGTACCGTATGGATATTGATAAATGACAAGAACAATAATGCAAATTATATGTTTTTTATTATTATTACCTTGTACATAAAACAAATTACATCTAAATAAAATTTGTACTCTATTAAATGTTAATATTTTATCCAAGAACCATGTAACTTATTTTCCATGCCGGGCAAGACGTCACGTTTTCCATTTCGAATTACGAATAAACCTCCCGTCTGACTTGCTGGAGTTTTCCTTTTTAGCTCACCTGACCCGAAGGGTCATGTGAGCTATTGTCATCACTTGGCGTCCGTCGTCCGTCCGTCGTCCGTCGTCCGTCGTCCGTCGTCCGTCCGTAAACTTTTTAAAACGTTAACTCCTCTGACACCATAAGTCCAATTGCAACCAAACTTGGTATGGTTGTTCATTAGCATTCGGTGCTTAGAACTGATGTGGGGATTTTTGATTCGTCGTAAAACATGGCCGCCATGGCTAAAAATAGAACATAGGGGTAAAATGCAGTTTTTTGAAAATAACTCAAAAACGGCTACAGATATCAAAATTCTGGCATAAGGTAAAAGTGATCAGCACCTCAAGATCTACCTACCCTGAAATTTTGAAGAAAATCCAACGACCCATGTAGGAGTTATTGCCCTTTTTGTGGATTTTTTGCAAATTTTGCACCTGTTTAGCTCAATATCTTGAAAACTATACTAGATATTTGAGAAATTTAAATTGCATATTGTTAAGCACATCAAGATCTACAAAATATGTAATAGGGTCAATGTTGTAGGACCTTTCCTTTTAGGAGTTATTGCCCTTAGAACGTCAAAATTTAGCATTTTAACAGCATTTCCTCATTACATTGCAAACGTTAACTCCTCTGACACTTTAAGTCCAAATGGAACCAAACTTGGTATAGTTGTTTATTAGCATTAGGTGTATAGAACTGATGTGGGGATTTTTGATTGGTCGTAAAACATGGCCGCTGTGGCTAAAAATAGAACATAGAGGTAAATGGCAGTTTTTTGCAAATAACTCAAAAACGGTGACAGATTTCAAAATTTTGATTGGGAACAAAAGTGATCAGCACCTCAAGATCTACCAGCTCTCAAATTTTGAAGAAAATCCAACAACCCATGTAGGAGTTATTGCCCTTTTTGTGGATTTTTTGCAAATTTTGCACCTGTTTAGCTCAATATCTTGAAAACTATACTAGATATTTGAGAAATTTAAATTGCATATTGTTAAGCACATCAAGATCTACAAAATATGTAATAGGGTCAACGTTGTAGGACCTTTCCTTTTAGGAGTTATTGCCCTTAGAACGTCAAAATTTAGCATTTTAACAGCATTTCCTCATTACATTGAAAACGTTAACTCCTCTGACACTTTAAGTCCAAATGGAACCAAACTTGGTATAGTTGTTTATTAGCATTAGATGTATAGAACTGATGTGGGGATTTTTGATTGGTCGTAAAACATGGCCGCTGTGGCTAAAAATAGAACATAGGTGTAAATGGCAGTTTTTTGCAAATAACTCTAAAACGGTGACAGATTTCAAAATTTTGATTGGGAACAAAAGTGATCAGCACCTCAAGATCTACCAGCTCTGAAATTTTGAAGAAAATCCAACAACCCATGTAGGAGTTATTGCCCTTTTTGTGGATTTTTTGCAATTTTTGCACCTGTTTAGCTCAATATCTTGAAAACTATACAAGATATTTGAGAAATTTAAATTGCATATTGTTAAGCGCATCAAGATCTACAAAATTTGTAACAGGGTCAACGTTGTAGGACCTTTCCTTTGAGGAGTTATTGCCCTTGGAACGTCAAAATTGAGCATTTTAACTGCATTTCCTTATATTGAAAATATTAACTCCTCTGACACTTTGAGTCCAAAATGGAACCAAACTTGGTATTATTGTTTATTATTATTAGGTGTATAGAACTGTTGTGGGGATTTTTGATTGGTTGTAAAACATGGCCGCTGTGGCTAAAAATAGAACATTTGGTTAAACTGCATTTTTTTGCAAATAACTCAAAAAGGGTGACAGATTTTTAGATTTTGATTGAGAACAAAAGTGATCAGCACCTTTAGATCCACCATATTGTCAGATGACCCCCTTATTAATCTTATGACCCTTTCAACGTTAAATAGATTTTGCCTTACAACCTTTACTTCAGGCACATATGTCAGGTGAGCGATTCAGGCTCCTGGGAGCCTCTTGTTTTGACTGTTGTACTTTGAGTTAATAGTTCATGTTTTGATACCTTTTGTGGTTGTTCAGTCTGATCGGTGTTGGTGGATTTATCCTCAAGATTCTCAATCGTTTTTATTTGTTGAACAAAACGCTCGTAACGTTCTTTCGATATCAACACAAGTTCTTGAGCCATTATTGTTCGTCCAAAAGGTTCAAAATTGGTTTGATCAGAAGTGACACAAGTATGTGGTTTTTTATCAGTATGTTCTTTTTCCTTTTATGTGCCACTGTTCTAGAAGCCAAAGCACGGATGTTGAACTCGTATGGGCGCAACCTTCTTATTTGATGACTGGTTAATTCCAACACTCCTCTATATACGTTTAATGCAATTTCTGACAAAACGTCAATTTGATTGTTGGAGGCAGACTGAATCAATACTTTACGTTGACGTGGCTCGGCCGCATACAAGTATTTTAAAAATGCACTCTGTGTCGTAATCCTCGACGTAATAATCAACTATGAAAGACCTTTCATTGATCTCCTCCTTTTATTACTTTGGAGCGTACACAATCGTGACGTCATCATTTGGAAATATCGATGTTCGAAGACGATATTTCTTATCTGTATAGGGCGATAGATCGCATAAAAGATAACCACCAAGCTGTGTACGGCTTAAAGCTTTATCGTAAGCGTCCATGAAATATTTTCCCTGGCCTGGAAAGACCTGACTTGCAAAAGCAAGAAGCTGTTTTTTGTCCCTGTTATTTGCCATTAGAACAAAAATATGAACATTCAAACTTATCGATCTAAAGTAGGGAGATCTGTCGTAAAGGTTGTGTGAAATGTATAAAATCGAACAGGTACGGTGGTGTGAAAGGACTGTGAAAAGATCTAATGATTCTTCACTTTTTCCAATTAATCTCATCATGTCATCTAAAACTATGAGTGTATGAGTTCCAGGAGAAGTCCAATCCATTATATCCTGTCGACTAGGTAAACCCTCATGTAATGTAAAATTTGATAGTTCTTGTTCAGCTTTTTCTAATGCAGGCTGAAATGCTGTATAACAATACACCATTTTCTCTGGTGGAATTTTGAACATTATTGAAGAGTGTTGAAGTAAATTCATTACGAAAGTTGTTTTTCCACTCTGTGTGGCTCCCGATATCATAACAGTGCATGGGCCAGGAAAGGGTACTACTGTGGAAGTGTTCATCTTGACGTTATAACAACAACTAAATGATTAAAATAGTTTTATTACTTTATATTCATAGTTTAATCACACAAATTGTAATATGTATTTACAAAATTTGTTACAATACGATCGTTAATCATTAAATTTGTATAAAAAAACTGCACAATAAAATTTAAAGAACATTCCAAACATACAGAGAGCATTACAAAGGTTAACACAAAATATCCACAAAGTCGAGAGGTGTTTGACTGGACCTGACAAGCCATGTGTGTGAAGTGTTTAACGTTTGTGGTTAAAAACCCATACATCTCTTCACCATAATAGGCAGGTGTTTTTCCGAAACTGTCAAAAAATAAACCATGGGTTTTACTCTTCAGCACTATAGCTACCCAGTGTTCGCCAGGCCCATCGTCTGTATCAGTATTAACAATGAAGACACTAGGATATTCTATCGAATGGTTAGGCAGATTATTTCTAGAATAGATTCCTGAGAATGATTTAAAAGTACAAAGATTCGATTCGATGGCACACTCTAGCTCGTATCCATTCATGGTTGAACGTATCGAACGTTACGTGAATGGTCTATTTCCAGATAAGAATCGAATGCTCCAAAGGCAATGCAGGTGGCGGCAGTTGGAAGACCTTTACTAAATTTTATTTCTAGTCTCAGGTTACCGTGCTGAACCAAGTTTATATAGTCACTGACAACCAATCCATTCGGTGATAGGGTAAAAGCATACAGTGTATACCCTTTAGCAAAGTCCCTTCGGGAAATGGTCAATCCTGAGTCTCTGTTGAGCTTTTCACAGGCTTCAAATAAATTCGTATATGCAGAGGTAAACTGTCCGTTTTCCCCAAAGTCTAACTTCATTGGTCTACCAGGTACACTTTCACCGTTTAAATACAATCCCACGTCAGTGGCATCGTAATGAGCAAAATTGAAAGGGTTAGAACCATAAGTGCCGTTTCCGCTATCCTGAGAAATCAAACCAATCACTAAAATGTTTGGACGAAGAGTGTAAATATTATCCCAGATAAATTCACTTGATCCCTTGTTGATGGTGTTTCTTTTAACTTCGGTCTTCTGAAAATAGTAACGAGCAGGTCTTGTCTCTATCTGTTTCATGTGGTTGACTAACAGGCCGGGATCCACCTTAATTTTACAGGCCTTAAACACACATTCTTTTATCTTCAACTGGTATGAGGCATTTTCCTCTCCCGAAATGGTGAAAAATGGAGTAGTATTTCGATAAAGTTTTATAGAGATGTTCACGCCTTGAATTAGGTGGTGATCGAGCAAAAATACGTCTTCTAACAGTGGGCCTTCCATTTCAAACTCCCTGCTGTTTTTCATATAATCCCGCCTTAAAACTAATCCGGTGTTTTCTCCATCCTTTCCATCGGTAGCTGACAGATTTCCAGAATCCTTCATAAACAGTTGTGATTGAAGTTGTGATTTCTGTTCATCTGCGCCGCTGTTGAGTATCGTCTTGATATATGCTTTCCAGGGGTAGTTCGATGTATTAGCGGAAACAAGTTTATTATTCATGTAAACATCAATTTGAGACCACATGGATTGTAGAGGTAAATTTACAATGCTTGAGGTATCTTTATCATCAAAGGCAGATCCGTCACCTTTTAAGAGTTGTGCACGAACATACAATCTACTTCTTCTGAGATCCAGGTATTCAGGTCCTTGTCCAGGTATACAGAACTCTACAGTGGAAACATCCGGTGAAGAAAAGTTTGAAAGAGGTCGCGTCTCAGCATAATATATCCTGTCTATTGCCACCTGGTTTTTTGGTTCATCAAACAAATCAAGCTCCATAGGAATGTTAATGTCCTTGTTTTCATCGTTTAAGTAAGCCATTTCAAGTCTACTTTTTTCTGTTAAAAATAGTTGACCCTGGAAAGAGATTTACTTTGACTTTTCTGATGCTCTTTTTCGGTTTCCGTCGAATGTTTGCAGCCTTTGGTCTTCGTCCTTTGGATGCTTGCAATCGAATGGGATTTTTTTTGTGTTTCTTTGTTTTTATACCTGCAGGTCTGTTTTTTGGGCTTCTAGTAGGTTTTACAAAGGGAACCTTATCTTCTTTTTGTTGCTGCAAGTCAGATTCTGCACGGTTTTCAACTGCGACAGTTGGAGCCACTTGTTCTATCTTTACTTCTTTTTTTGAAAGTTTAGAACTTGGAAATATAAAACGACGTTTTTTAAAACGACGACTCAATCCTCCGCCACCCGTCTGTGATCGTTTCCTCTGTCTTGCTTTTTTCAAAGCGTCCTCCCACGCCAGTACATCGCTCACATAGGGCGTATTTGTCATTACTGCAGAAAAGGGTATTTTTTTAGATGAAGTGTTACACACGTCTCTCCGTTGGTAAATGAGCTTGCTTCCCCAGAGGCGTCCTTTATATAGATGTTGATTTGATTCAATGATCCTGACCGCACGGGGATATAATAAGGTGTATCAAATATCAAAGTTGATGTGAAGTATTTCTTTTTATTCCTTGCGAATCCTTCAGTCCCATCTTTGCCAATATGAACTTTTCGAAGAAGTGGTTTTTCTGACGCTCCAACAAAGCTGTCGACACAAATGTTTGAAAAAATGTAAATGTCACCACTCATCCTAGAAGACGTCTGATATACAATAGTTATTTCCGTTAAAGCCACAACCCAATATCCCTCAAGATCTACTTCTTTGTTGAGTTGCACGGTGAAGTTGTTGGATACATTGTTTTCGAACAAGGAAATGCAGTCGGTTGAGTTTAGAACCATACGCACACTCATCTTGATTACTTGTGACGATAGTTCATCGTGTCAATTCAATTTATTCACTCTGAATGTCTGAAAGGGGCACCCAAGATTCAAACTTTTTAGGATACCCTAGCCAGCGAACCAAACCCTGTTGCACTCCATTTTTCTTTCTTTTGTTGATAATTTTCTCTATTTTCCACATCGTGTTTTTCTCGTCCTTTCTTACTCTCTGTAGCTCAGGTTGATAAAACGAACCCTGAATATCTTCATTCATCAAATCTTTCAGTAAATATACAGGAAGGTTATCCCTCATATATCGTCTTCGTATTTTGAATAACTCTTCGGTCCATTTTTGTTGATACCCACGTTGAAAAGGATGACGCTTGTACGTGATCCTTACAAGATCGTTTAGCTTAAATCTGAATTTCTTTGGCTTCGTTTTTGATTGTTTGAGCAAAGATTTTTTATCTTTTTTCCTAGATTTCTTTTTGATTGGATTTCTTTTTAGATACGCACTCAGTCTGACCTCGTCTGCATTTTCTTTGTTTACTTGAACAGGTGCGTAACTCCCTAGTGAACGATGAGGTCGTTTGTTGTAACTTTTAACCATATCTTGTAGAACATCCGTGTACTTGTATGTTTGTTTATGTCTGAAATATGTGTACATAACGTTTTTAATTGTTCTTATACTTCTTTCAACCACAGCTGACTTGGTCTCATTCTGAGAGTAGTAAGTGTGAATCCCCTTCTTTGCTAAATAGTCACGTACATACTTGTTCACAAATTCTTTGCCCAAGTCTGAACGAATAGAAACAGGTTTTCGTTTACCACTTAAAATCCTCTTTAATGCTTTTAACACACTTGTGTGTGTCTTGTCTTTTAATGGTTCTATCCATAAGTATTTGGAAAAGACATCAATAACAAACAACAAGAATCTAAAGCCTGTATTGTCACTCTGGATATTGTCTAATTGTGCAAGATCTATTTCCCATAAACTGTCAATTGTGTTCACAACATATCTGTTTCTTTTAAACTTCCGAACTATATTTCTTGAAACACTATGCGAATCCTGGTCTTGTAACCATTGTTTTATTTTGTACCTCCCAATGTTAAATTTTCCCTCTTTTTTCACTATTTGGTATAATTTGTCCGAGCCGGTAAATGATGCAGGATGTTTGGGGTCGTGCCAGATTGATTGTAGATAGTCCTCATAGTTTAAAGGCTTCATGTTGACTAAGAAAGATAAAGAAAAACCTGACATTTAAATGTCATTGAATATAATTTTGGAACTTGATCAGATGTGTGTGTGTGTGTGTGTGTGTGTGTGTGTGTGTGTGTGTGTGTGTGGTTTCTTTATAAACCAGAACAAAGTAAATATGGTATACGTATATTTTATTTACAAAATAAAATACAAGCTTAATACAAAACACAGTAACTGTCCATAGATATTGTATGTTATGATATCATTGAATTGTCAGCTTTTGATATAGCACGGTTTATTTTCTTCTGTAGTCTCAGGAGGTTGGTCCATTGCCTTTTATTTAGAGTGATACCATTTCGTTTTTCCTTAAATGTCGAATGTTGAATAGCAATCTTGACATGTTTTTCAAATAAACACACTGCCACCGAATACTGGTCGGGTAAATCAAACTGTTTATTATAATCACAAATTGTGTTGTTCATGTTCTGATACTGTGGTATTAAATTGATGCAGTCAGTCTGATGCATTTTTTCACTCCTGTTCATGTCACTAGTCAATGCAACACTTGCTGATGTCAAAACAAGTAGTGTCAACACTCCTATCCATTTGAATAATGGAGCATGAGCTGCATAATTTTCATAAATTGACGAGACAATACTGGTTTGCGTGTGGATTTCACTTCCTGTTGTAAGTGCCAACTGAGGGTCTCGCTCTAACATGGCAGTTTCACACGTTATTGTTTCTGCTACCATCTTCATATAAAATAGTTATACACTGACAAATAAACTCAATAGTCACCTCTTTTTATACGAAAATTGTTTAGAACAGATCACCAAATGGGTTACAGAATGTACATCTCATCATTCCCTCTTGATTCTGGTGATCATCGTCGTAAATACATGGAACGCACTTCTCTAAATCTGGAACTGATTGTCTAACTTCAGAAAAAGTCTCTTTTAAGGCTTCCCATTTATCGTATGTCAGTGATATACCTTTTTTAGTCGGAACTACAGCACCGGTGTCTGGTATTTTCCAGCGCTGTCTTACGTCAACAGTTGGATACAATTTATTGACAGTTACATAAACTCCTTTTCCTAAGTGCGATGTCGTTTCAGATAAACCATTTTCATCATCAATTATTTTTCCAATGGCCTCATCTATCTCTTTGGCATACATTTCTAACAATGACCACTGGATCATGGATAGGGTGATTCCTTTCTTAGTTGGAATATAGCAATCGGATGAATTCTTTTCATATTTACGAATATGAATGGAGATTGTATCACGCCACTCACAAGCAACTACGAATATGTCACCTCCAACTGGTAACATACAGAGATTTTTTGAAGTCTTGGTTTCCATTTCAGGGTCTAACAAATTAACCAAAGAAGCTTTTCCCGCAGCTTTCAGTGCTAAACAAAAATTTCCAAAGGCTTTATTTCCTCTTCTATGGAGTGTAGAAATCAGTTGTCTTACTTTTGAATATGAATTGTTGTTCTGTAGAATGTCTTCCCTCAATTCATCTGTTAATGTCCCGTTCTGGTATAAATGATCTACAACAACTTCGACTGGCGTTTCTTTAATTAACGTCACGTAATTACGACGAAGGATGTCTCTGTGTTCTTGTTGCATCTTTACAGTAGACGTGTTGTAATAGAAGTGATAAAATTCAAAAGGTTGACTGTTGAATTTATACTAAAATCTAGTGGAAATTTTCTTTTTAAATATCTTAAAAGGTCAGACAATATGGGGGTCATAAAATTTGGGGAGGGGGTCATAATTTTTATTGTGGGATTAAATACTGTCATCTTTAAAAAGTCGTTTGTAAGATAATTCTCTGTGCTCCCTTGATAAGATAGGCGATAATACTATGCTTATCGTTTCTATACGCCGTTTAAACCGGTGATGATCAATTGCGTATTGCATCCAACAACCTTTCCTTGCTTCTCGGTAGGCATGAGATCAAGCTATCATCAGATGGGTCTTTGGCACCCCTTCATCAAAGTGAACCTGCAAATAGGCATACAAACATGTTAACACATATCATTTAGTGAAAGGATTGGAAGTCAAACTTATATTTTTAAAATATTTTTTCCCCTCACCTTTTTCATTTCCTTTTAAAGAATGTTGGACATTTCTATAACTTTGGCATTTATAAAATATTTCCTGAAAGATCTTTTGATCTTTTGAAGGGGTTTCTCACCTGTTACAGTTTGAGAATGATAGAGATTAAGGGATGGAATCATAATATTGTAGTCTAGGGGGTCATAGAGTCATCATATCTGGAATTTGAGGTAAAGAGTCATCATATGAAGGTCTGAGGTCATAGTCATCATATTGGAGTCTGGGGGACAAAAAGTCATCATATGGAGGCTTGGGGGGTCGTAGAGTCATCCGTTGGAGGCTTGGGGGTCGTAGAGTCATCCTTTAGAGGCTTGGGGGTCGTAGAGTCATCCTTTAGAGGCTTGGGGGTCGTAGAGTCATCCTTTAGAGGCTTGGGGGCCATAGAATCATTATACTACTAATTTTGTACATCAGTCGATTAATGATTCTCAGCTAGCTGTCGGTAACAGCGAGTGTTCTTTAGAGAGTTCCTCTACCGTTCGTCTATTCTTGTTGTCTTTTGTTTAAGGTTCTCTCTGATGAATTAAACGTTGATTGATTTTGATTTTTATTGTTTTTTTTTAGCTTTGTCTGAGATTATGATAGGGGGAAGGTTGGGCCCAAAAGGCTGGTTTTGCCCCGCCACATTTTAAATGTGCCTATCCTTCGTCGGGGATCTTTGACAAAGCTTTTGTTTGTCCTTGTCTTTTTGATGTTTTGTGTTCATTGTTTAACAGGGGGTCTATCTTTGACTATTTCAGGACTGGATTTAAATTATGTACATTTTATTTAGACCTTGGGCCGATTGCAGCAGCGCCTACTGGCCTTGTTGAAGGCTGCTGGCAATTTTTCATTGTGTTTTTTTTTTCTTCTAAATTACCGCTTGTTTTGTGAGCTGTGTGACGTACATTTATTCCACTTCTCATTATTTTCTATTACGTTGTTTGTTTATTCGTGCCGTTTGAGTTTACTGATGTTGTCTTTGCCCACTCGGACGTTCAACATTCTAATTGGCACTCCTGTGTTTCTTAATTATACCCCTGCTTCGAAGAAAAAGGGGCGTCTGTCCTATCGTCCATCCATCTGTTCGTTTGCAACATAACTTTCGTACCAGTTTTCTCAGAAGCTACCACAGTGATTTGAAATTTGGTATATGGCTTCAGTATAATGTTCTTATTGCAAATAATGAAATTAGGTCTATTGAATATCTACTTCCCGTTTAGCAACTTTGTCAACTTTCAACATTGCTGGTCAATTGTTGAAAGGTTTCGTACCAGTTTTCTTGACAACTATTCATCACGGGGACTTAATATTTGGTATATGACTTTAGTATAAGATCCGCTATTATGAGTTCCCAAATTTGGTCTGTCAGATATAGACTTCCTGTTTAATTTTCAACATTACCTGTCAAAGGCTAAAAAAAAATCGTAACAGTTTTCTTGTCAACTATACTCATTACAAAGCATTTGTATACTTCAGTATGAGGTTCCTTTAAAATTGCAAATACCAAGTTTAGGTATGCTAGATATCTACTTCCTGTTAACCGATTTAGTAAATTTGAGGGGGTAGCAACGGGTATATTTGAGAGACTCGTGGCCCACAGATTCCTTAATTTTTGCATTGCAAATGATTTCCACCAAAGGCTACTTATTAAAAAACTTATTGTGGCAACTAAATTTTTATGTCCCAGCGACGACATGTCGAGGCATTAATTTTACTCGTGCCCGTCGGTAGGTACATGTATGTCTGTACGAACGTACAAAATTTTCGTCGCACTTTACTTAAAACATACATTAGATTGATATTTAGTATGTGGAATTTATGTGATCTATTGTATGTCTTTAGTAACTTTATGTTTTTGCCAGGCTTTTATTTATAAAAAATATTTTACGCATTACAAGTTTTTGTCGCAATTTTAGCTCACGTGACCAATGGCTATGAGCTCATGTCATCACTTTGTGTCCGTTATCTGTTTTAAATTTGAAAAATCATCTGAATCCACTGAACCAATTTGACTCAAACGTGACAAGAATGATCACATTTTCAATCGTGGTCATAGTTGCTAAAAATTTACCATAGGGGTGAATTGAAATTTTTATATAATTTTTCAAAAACTTTTATAAATCAAAAATCTGAAAGTTCTTGTCCTCTTTAGAATTAAAAGCGCTACAAAAGTTTCACTTTTTCAAAGTTGTCAGATGACGCATTACACAAATAATTGCCCCACCGGTGGGGGTGGGGGTGGGGGTAACTTCTATTATATATGTGTGCATTTACATGTCTACCTTTTTAACTTTTTTTTAAGTTGTTGCATATTTGAATACTTTTTACAGCTGTTCATATTGGAGAAGAGAAAAAATTTCTGGGTCGCACATCTGTACCCTAAAATACCTGGAGTATAACACACCCTCCCCCCAACGTGAATTGCCATTTAACTGTACGAGACTGCATTTTTATACTTTTGATTTATACAATAAAAACAATTTAAAATAAAGGAAAGCTTTACATGTTCAGATGTACAGCTAATTTAGCTCTACAGAAGTGTTCAATTAGTCAAAGTCGTCAGATGACTCCTAAAAACGAGTCGAGGCCTCTGAAACTGTCAAAATAGTTATTTTGCACGTTGTTCACGGTGCATGTAAAAATAAATATGCCCGCAAATTCTCGAAACATTTCCACTACACATTTCATAATAGTTTTTTTAAGAATTTGTTAACTAGTCCATACTAAGGATAAGTAGAGATAAACTTGCCCTTCCATGTGAGCCCATGCGGATCACGGGTGGCAAAAGCGCTTATCTTGTCGTAAAATGCTACTAAAGTGTGCTCAGTACCCTGACATTTCCGTCCGACCGTTTTTTTTTCGATCGCATCTGGGATGTTAGCCCCTGATGATCAAAATAAAAAAAATAAGGAATATGTGCCAGAAAGACACGATCTACATATATATTGAAATAATTTTGATGAATGTACAAAAGCAAAATTTCACTGCGTGTGAAGCGCTTTTCTGGATTGACCTTCATCAGACACGCTAGGAGTAGAAAACCGATAGAATATTAGATTTAATAAAACAAAAGCAGAAGCCAAAAAATATTACAACAATGACCAAACAGACAAATATATCAATTTTTAAAGAAATACCCAAACGTTGTCAAATTGTGGAAATATGTAAACTGTGTCTGTTTTCAAATGAATGATTTCAAAATGCAATCAAAGCGCTAAAGCGTTTAAAGGCAAGCGAAATATATAAGAACTATAATAGATTTATTCTCTGTTAAAGTATATTGTTCAAAATGTTTGCGAATTATTAATTTTGGTGAGCGAAGAAAGGATCGTCATGCAGATGCCCTCAAATTTAAAGTAATGAACACAATTGCACACACAAGACAGGTATCGTGTAAAAACGGTATCGATTGAAACACCCCTCCGATTAAAATGCACTCGTCCCAATGATGTGTATTTTGTACTGATTTTATGAATGGTGAAGCTAGAATCTGAATCCATGCATTGACCAATCAAATGAGAGAAATATTTATACGAACCAATCAAGTAATAGATGAATACATAATGTATATTCTATCGCCTTAACTAAAAAGTTCGTCATGTAAGATGCAAAGGAATAAATAAAACTTGTGCCGGTCATATAAAATGCCAATAAAAAATGAGATTTATAGAAGTGTATATCATGTTAACAAATATTGAAAAGTAATATAGAAAATAAAGCATTTTATTCCAGACTGGATGCAGGAAAATCACTCCGTCTAGACAGAAAAAAAAAACGCGAAAATCATCACTACTCTATAGACTCCATAAGGCTTCGCTGGCGCTTGCCTAAAAACATCAACGTCTGTGTTCATAAAAATGGTTCGTTAAATTCAATTGGTAGGTCTGGATGAGTGGCGCTTATTGATCAAACAAACAGCATAACACCGTTTAGACCCCAAAATTAGATTTGCTAGAATAAAATAATAACATCTGCTCAAGCAAATAAAAAAAACCCAAACACTGGAAGGTCTGTTTCGCAACATTTTAAAAAGACAACCCCCCATTACATATTCTACTGTAGTACGATATATCCGACACCGTCTCTACACATACCGATATTTAAAGAAGCAGAGAGCAGAGAGGTAAAACGGGGCATTCGAATGCTAAATGTCCGAATGGGAAAAGACAAAATCAGGGAACACAAATAATTACAGCACGAAGAGACACATCGCATCCCCCCCGAAAAAAAATTAACATCAATTTAGAATCTTTTTTTACTCGTCATCATGCCGATCGGACTTAACAACACGATATCTCAACCTCTAGTTGTACATTACAACCTACAATGTACAATTTCAGCCTTGTCATTGGTTTATTAAACTTTACTTCTTTCTATCTAAGCTTTACATTTTGTAATTTGTAAAAGGCATTTTATTAACGAGCATAGCGTCATGAAGATTCGGCATAACATCTTTATATCTGAATTCAACATTACGCTCTCTTGACTCAACATCACGATATCTTAACATCACTTTTTGTTGTTTAACATTACAATCTACTTTCACAACCGTACGATCAGTCTGTTTAACTCTTCTTTTTCCCGTTTAAGCTTTAAATTTTGTAATTTGTAAAAGGCGTTTTATCAAATGAGCATGTCGTCAGGTAGAGTTTGCATTACATCTTTGTATCAGAACTCATCATCACAACATTTGGATTTAACTTCTTGCTGTCTTGACACAACAAAGCGCTTTTAAACTTCCCATTCTGTGGTTTTACTATACAATCTTCTTTTTTTCAACCATGCCATAAGTTTATTAAGCTTTACTTCATTCTGATTAAGATTTACATTTTGTTATTTTTAAAAGGCGCTTTATTAACGAGCATATCGTCACGAAGATTTGGAATAACATCTTTATATCTGAACTCAACATTGCGCTTTCATGACTCAAGATCATGATATCTTAACATCACGTTTTGTTGTTTACCATTTACAATCCACATTTACAACCGCATCATCAGTTTATTAAGCTTTTCTTCTTTGTGTTTAAGCCTTACATTGTGTAGTTTGTAAAATGCATTTAATCAAATAAGCATGTCGATTGGAAAACTTGACATTACATCGGTATAGCTAAACAAAACATCATGATATCTTGACACAACCGCATACAATCTGGGCTAAACATCATGAAATCTTGACATAACGTCATATAAGCTGGACTGAACATTATGATATCTTGACTCAACGTCATGATAGTTTAACTGTACGTTTTGTTGTTTTACATTACATTTTATGTCTAACTAATATATGACAGCTAGGGCGTTCCATACAAATCCGTTCTTTTGTACCATCAGGTTCCACGTTCACGCCCAAATACCCGGTATCATGGTAAACGTACAATTATTTTTTTTCGGTTTTGCTGTATTTAATTTTGGAAATAAATATTGACCTGTAAAGAATATCTTTCTTTAGGCCAAAAAGGATGTGTGTTTCCGATTTCATGGTCTGTAGGTAGGCAGACACATATTTTTTAATTCTTTTTTACCTTTAGTTAATAAGGAGTAGATCTAAGTTTAAAACAAAAATAGCGACAAAAAGGCCAGGTTAGGTATGAAAAACTAGTGTTGGTAAGGAAGTCAGAAACTCATATTTTGGGCCTTTCATCTGTTTGGGTCCATTTCAAGTCATTATTACTGATTGCAACGCGTTAAGTCATGACCGATCAGAGCATGTTTCTAAAAAAGGTATTTTAAACACACCAAAAAATGTACTTGCCTATTTTTTTCCTTCTGTCAGAGGGTGGACACTGTGCTTCACATAATCTCTCTTCTTCAAAACTCTGACATTTACATCCTTTTATTCTACAAGGGTCTGACATTTTGCTTCCAATATTGTTAGCTACAAAAAGAAAAAAAATCTGTCAAAGTCAAAAATGGCCGGATTTCGTTTAACAGGAAGTAGGTGAGCGACGGACCTGGAATCGAATCCCACGTTATCGGACCCAACCCTGATGTTGTATACCAAATATCGAGTGGCTGTGGTTAGTGGTTGCTAAGAAACGTTAAACTGTTACGCAAATGGTGACATTTCGAATAAATGGTAGATATTCGACCTATTTTTTTCTATGTACGACTTAAACACGACACATAGAAACAAAAAATAAAGTGTAGTAGCGTCTAGATATAAAAATCCTTTCCCCTTCCAGTTTATAAAATTACTTTAATTTGTTGTTTTTTGTATTTTTCTTTCCGTTAAAATTGTACCATAAATAAAGCATGAATTACCCTTTAACAACCTTCCATAAAACCGATTGCAAGTAGTGTAGATTTTCAGATTTAATAACACCAATAATGAAATTACCTAGCACGTGAAGGCCAACTGACAGGGCATTGTTGATATTTGGGTGAACTGAAAAACGCAAAGAAAATGGCCCGGCAAAACGGATCAAGTGTACACGTATAAAAACTAAAAGTTCGTGAAAAAATTATTTATGTAGACAGTGCTACGCCTTATACATGTAAAGCAATACGAATGAGTAGTTTAGGCTCTTCATAGACTGAAAAAGACGTATATCATTTTTTTCCAAAGTGTAAGATGAACCTTGATTTCAAACCAAATTTATAGTCAATAAGTGAAATTTCTGGGATTCTTTTTAACACAGTCAATGGCACTGAGGACAGAGTTAAAGCATCGCATCTCTCACCTTCACTCTAAGCGACCCTTGGCTAGCGATGATGGTATTAAGATTTAAAGTAAAAACTTTATATTCAAGCGGCCTGTTAAACAAAAGTGACTAAAGTCACTAAAGATGGTGCATGCATGGTATAAATAAGTATGATTATCAAAGACGTCTTACAAATGTATAATCGATTCTAAGCAATATCAAAAACAAATTCAGCATCACAAAAGTGCATTTTCTTTGTATAGAGGGTAACGTCCGTTATCATCATCTGACGCTTGAAATCGGATCGGCGTATAAGGAAGGGCTCATAACACTGTTGTTGGTTCCATAAGGCACACTTTAAAATTTCCGAACAGTTCATGCTTACGCGCATGCGCGTTACTTGCCGCTGAAAGGGGCCTTTTTCGGTTTCCGTTATTAGATCTTATTAGGTACTACCAATTTCGATACAACAAATGGATTTTCAAAAGTTATCGGAATCGCTACTTGAGACTTTGCTTTGTGACGCAAAGTACCACTGATGATATTTCAACTTAGGGTTGATTTTGTTACCGCAGAGCACGAATTACTTCACAAAATCGACATATGTCGATATGCATGCATGTCAGGCGCTCTACCGTTGAACAAAAGAAGTACTTCCCTTGTTCAGGGATAAAGGCTGGCTATTTAAATCTACTGGAAGGGGAGCAACCCCGTTACAAACCAATTCATTGAAAGTATACATGTAAATGGGGTTTCTGATTTCCCGCTTTCAAAGTGAGTTTTCTGTATCCCTTTGTATAAGCAGAAGTTTCCTTAATCCTATTGAACCCCTATACCGCTACGTAAAGATCTCTTGATCCCATAATTTTATATGTTAAAACTTGAAAAAAGCATTTATTGCTGTCTCGTAAATGTCTTCCCAACCCATTCATATTAAACCTTTTTTAGACTTCGAAATTTTTCATAAAGATGAATCCTCTAGTTCAAACTAAATTTGTATTGCCCTTCTTAGGGCCCCTTGGGCGATGTCCAACTGCATACTATACCCTACATGCAATATTTATTTGTTACATACGTTTTCACTTTATTACATCATTAGGCGTAATTAAGTTAAAAAATGACATTGACATTATGCACAATCGTTTATAAATAAGTAGGTAACGTTAAGGTTATTTAGGGAAATAGGTCAAGTATCTAAAAGTTACCATTCTCAGTGAGCCGTCAAAGCTAAAATTGTTGAGAAATTAGGGGAAGAAACTCACCGAATTAGTCCACAGGCACTTGTTTCTATCAATAATGGGGGGTAGAGTATGTATAAAATAAGGACTCCTTATTTTATACATACTCGACCCCCCATTATTGATAGAAACAAGTGCCTGTGAATTAGTCGATTTGTTCTGAAAACATGAAAAGTCCGTGGTGACTGAAATATGGTCTATTTTGTCTAGTAGTGAAGATAAGAAACAGAATTGATAAAAATGAAATTACACTCAGTCTGGTGCAACAATAATACGTTTTATTTTTGTCTGTGACGGTCCTTTTTTTGTTGTTGCTGTGCATGCCTACTGAAATACTTAATAAGCTGAAAAAATTAAAGTTTTCGAAAATTAAGCCACTTGAACAAGTAAAGGTACTGGGGTTACATGAACAACGTAACAAAAATCCTTATCTGCATTTCAACCTTAAAGTTCAAAATAGATAAGTGTCATGGTGTGTATGCCCACCTTGAATATTGATCAGCTCTAACACGATGCATCGCGATGTCAATATTTAGGACGCATTCAAAGCAGTGACGTCATTGAGAATTTTCTGGGAGAATTTAACTTTCGCTTTTGCGACCACAAAAAAATAAAAGTACCGTTGGTACCGTGTAACTTGGAAGTCGCATTTGAACGAAGGCTAGCGATTTGTGTTGTGTTTTTTTTTTTTTTTTGAAATTAGGGGCCAAAAGGGGCAAAAAATTAAATATTTTATTTGTTCCCGCCATTACTTTGGTCCTAGTTGGCCTATTGCTGTGTTGTCAAGAATGTTTCTTACAATAAAAGAATGAACCTGATGAATTTTCGCGTCCCCTTTTTCTCTGTTATGTAATCAGGGGCAAAAAGGGGCCAAAATCGAAACTTTTTCATCTGTGGTCCGATTTTTATTTTTTTTTTTGCATGTTTGGACATGTTTGTTCTTGTCAAATAGCGGATACATAATTTATAATTAATTTTTGCAACCCCCATTTTCCCTCCTTTTAGGTAATTAGGGACCAAAAATGATCAAAATCGAAACTTGTTTAGAACCTCTTGTAGCATACAGTTCCTAACCAAATATTTTTGTCGAACGGGGGGGGGGGGGGGGGGGGGGGCGGTACGCCGGTCCTAGATCCGCCTTTGGCAAACCCCCTTTTTCCCCTATTAGGTAATTAGGGACCAAAGGCGCCAAAATTGAAACCTTTTTTTTATTTGAGGTCCAATTTTGAAATTTATATTTGCCTGTTTGTTCTTGTCAAATAGCGGATACAAAATTGAGAATTAATTTTTGCGACTCTCCTTAGCCCCCTATCACGTAATTAGGGGCAAAAATTGAAATTTGTTTACTCGATACAGATTGGCAGTATTGACTGTTTTCAAGAAGTTAGGGAGCAAAGGGGTCAAAACATCAATAATAATAGATTTACCAAGATAATGGGTCTATTTCTTAATATAAAATGGACAAGGATATTGATATGATATGAATATGATATTGTAAGTATATTTTTTTTCCCATTTGCTTTTGAAATAGTTAAAAATCTAATAATTTCCTTGTAAAAGGTGACTGGAAAGCTAAAAAAGGAAGGCATGTGTCAAAAACCTTTGTCAGTCCACCATGGGCTGCATGTGTCCGGAGCAAATGACTATCCATATTGGGCCTAAAAAGTACAGGGTTCAACGTGTTGCGGTCGTATCATGCTGCGTTCGGCGAAGCTTTTTATTCTAAATTATCAATTGTTACGTGAGCTGTTTCGCGTACACTTATAAGTCAAAATCTCAGACATGCATTTCTTATGTAAATTTGAAAATAAATGTACAGGAAAGATAAAGGCAATATTTAACTCAATGGCTATAGAAATGGATTTTTAGTTATAAAAGTATGCAAATGCAAGCTTCGATATTTTGTTGAAAAAGGAATATGTTCACAAAGGCTTATAATTGGCCCTGTAATTGGGCTGATTTTTCATGTTCAAGAAATCTAAATGAACTCGCAGAATACCTATATTTAACAAATATAATAGTTTTCTAGCGTTAAAATTCTGCTGTTTCCTTCGATGGCACTCTAAATTTGAAAAAAAAATTTATGAAAACCTTCATTTTTGTCGATTTTTTACCCCTTTTAACCACTATTGTGCCACAATCAAAAGTGGCTGCATGCTCTGACCACTATGGACATGATGGATTTTGTTTATTATTCTAACAAAAAAAATGTTTGGTCAGAATATGCGGCCAACATTATAATCATCATTTTTTACAGAAAAGAGGCTAAATATGTCAAAAATAGCGATTTTTTTAAAGGTCTCTGTTGTTCACGAAAGTAAGAGAGCAACCATTTGATTTTTATGGGGGTGGGAGCTATGGATATTTTCTTTGTCCTGCCTTTTTATTCTCGGAAAATGTCGAGCCTGGATTTTTCTTTGTGCGCAAATTTTTGTTTAAAGCAACTAGAATTTTTTAGCCAAAGATACCATCCTGCCTTTTTCTAACTCAAAGCACTGTCCTGCCTTTTTATTTCTTGATTTTTGCCATTCTGCCTTTTTATTTCCTTTTTACTGACGTTTTGTTTCTGGGTGTTTGCCATCCTGCCTTTTTATTTCCAATTTCACTATAGCCCCCATAAAAATCAAATGGCAATTCATGCACAATCTATGACATTTTATGAACTGATAAAGTTTAGAGTCTTATGACCATTCTAGCAGCATTATTTTGTAGCTTTCTCGAATTCGAAATAAAGGGCCGTTTTTTGGCCCTTTCCGAACATACTCCTATACTTCAATGAAGAAAAAAATATATTGTTGATAACATTTTACAAAAGTCAAACACATCGAAACATTTATTATTTTTTTTCTCTCATATAAATATATTTTACATCAAAACTGGCTTTCACTAGTTATAACATAAAGGAGTCCGTTTGTCCAACTTTTGAATCGCATATTGCTTTTGATTTTCCTACAATGTATCTAATTCGTTTTAAATTTTCATAGGTAAAGCATGTTCAAGATTTTGACTTTAGTGGAACTGTGTAATATAGGACAGGGACAAAGTCAATAGCAACTACCATGATACATGTATCTACATGCATGAAAGTATTTGTTGTCATTTGTTATTTCTGCAGGTCAGCGACAATGTAGACCATGTATTTTTAGACTGATTTGCATTTATTTAATGATCAGCTGTAATAATTCTTGGTTAATTGAACCATAAACTAAATTTCTAATGGTGCACATTGAATAATCCACGAAGCGAATTATGTAAAATGTGCACCATTAAAGATTTAGTTTATGGCTTCTATAAATCAAAAAAATGCTACATTTGATACAAATAAATAAATTTATTGTAAATTTTGTAAAATCATATCAGTTTTCTGTTTTTCAGTCTTAAATGTGGACAAAATGAGTGGGTATGAATGGGTGTCCTCAATTCTGTATTCTGTGACTTTTTTTGCCGCCCTCTTTTCTCTCCCGTTTTGCCTCTTTTATACTTCAAGCGTTTTCATTTTCTGGAGCCACTATTCTTTATCTGCATGTTAAATATTTGCCATGGTCATTTAACTCAATTTTGAAAACCCAATCTTCATCCTCAAATAATCATAAGGCCTTATCCAACCCATCCGGCGAAATACTTTAATTGGGTAGATTAATAAAATAGATTATTTACACAATCATATCAGCTCTGCAAAATCAAACAATTTCAAATCATATGCAAATTTTTTGTCATCATGGTGTGGCATTCTTAAATATGAGCGATTTGATAAAGAAACATGCATTAGTGGCCCCGGTGCTTTCGGTTGTCTTCTTAGTGTGCGCCAGTGCTTACTTATTTGTTGGATTTTATAATAAAAACCATGTTTCCTGTACACGCAGAAACTTAAACAAAGTGTATCAAACTTTTCCAAAAAGGGTGTCACATTCTGATGATTCACCAAATATGCAAAGCTGTCAATCTGCATACCTCGTAGTTATAATTCCGTCGAAAGCTGGAGATACGTTGGAGCGTTTTGTTATTCGAAGCACGTGGTTGAATAAAGAGTGGGTGCAGCTAGAAGAAAGGTTTTTAATTAAGTTGTACTTCGTCCTTGGAATAAAGCAGACGACAAATGGAAGTCACGTGCACGATATTGAAATCGAGGCAAAAGAGCACAGTGATATACTTGTGGGTGATTTTATAGATTCCTACGCCAATCTTACCTTAAAACTAACCTTTGGATTACAATGGGTAAATCGGCATTGCATAGATGCCAGATATATTTTAAAAGCTGACCAGGACACTTTCGTTTTAATCCCAAGACTTTTGGCGTTTCTAAATACGAATATTTCAGAAGATAGAATAGTCGGTCATGTGATAAAAGGTGGCGAGGTTAAACGGACTGGGCGATGGAAAGTCTCCCGCGCTGAATATTCCGCCAAAACGTACCCGGCCTACGTTCATGGCAACACTTACATCATACCAAAATCTTCATTAGGAAAGCTTCTAAGATCTATGCAGTATAAAAATTCTTTCCCAATAGAAGATGCATTAATTACGGGGATTGCAAGAAATGAAGCCAAGATTAAACTTTTTCATCATCCAGGGTTTACATTCTGGCTTGAAAATTTTAAAACAATGGACATTTGTAAGCGGAAGGAGAAAATTTCAGTAACAAATTTAGGGCCATCTGAAATGTTAAGACTCTGGAATACACTGTTACATTTTATAGGTAATTTTACTCTGTGCTTGTTCTAACCTGAAAGATGAGAAATAATTTCAATTTTGTCTACAATATTACAGTAAAGAATAGAAGCAGTAATGTCGTGCCAGCTTCTATTTTTCAAAATTCATTTTTTATTCAAATAAATTCGAATTATTAAAGATGTCTATTGTTTTTTTATGTATAATTTTAAGTGCATGTCTCAGAGGAAAACATGTATTTTGTCCAGACCCATTTTTCGTAGCTATGAAAGCAATGGTGTAAAAGACCTTCATTAAAGCCATGGCAAAATATTTTTTCTAAAAAAATTCAAGATGGCAGACATACATATCTTAACCAGTATAATTGCATTTCTTTCTCGTATCAACTTTATTAAATACATTTTGCACGAAATTTCAACTATTCTAAGGCTTTTGTCCCAATGTCTTCTGATTATGAAAAATTGAACACGAAATCCTTTAAGGGTCATGCTTTGGCTTTCAATTGCCAAAAAAATTATGAAAATCATAATTTCTGTTATCCAGCACCCTAGGGGGTAATATTGCCAATTTTGTTAATTGTTCTTATCACCATAATTTGTTGCCTCTTGAAGAAATTCTCTTAATATTCAAAAATTAGATACTTTCAATGTGAACATATTAAATCTGCAAGCATTAATCATGTTAAAAATAGGCGATAAAGAAATGTGGAATAAGTGTACATGACACAACCAACATAAACACACGAGTACGGCAATAAAAAAAAATCACAATGGAAAGCCACCAGCAGTCTTCATCATGCCCAAAGGTCGCTGCTTGCCGTCGAAGAAAGTTTATTTCGATCTTGGTAGAAAAACTACATTCTTTCTTTACAACTTGTGTTGCATTGGGGAGATAAGAATAGCTGCATTGTATGTGTCTTCATTTTGCTCAAAATGTTTCGTTTTCAAAAAGTTGATATGGCAAAGAAATGCAATTATTTTAATAAGAAATATCTGTCGGCCATCTTGACCTTTCCGGAAAAAAAATATTTTGCCAAATAAATGAAGTCTCCCATGAGGAGGCTTTAAGTTACACTACTGCTTCAATATTGCTTCTGGACAAAACTTAGGATATTGCATGGTTTCTTTGAGACCATCTTTTAGATAATTTGTGCCATCGAAACATCTCAATACTTTTGTTGTTTGAGCTATTGTGTTGCATTCCAATTAAGGTTAACACCCCTAGAAAGCTGAATTTACGACGATCAGGTAAGTCCAGTGAAGGATTCACGTCAAGTTGTATTCGGTAAAACATTTCATTTTGTTGGAAAAAGAAAAAAAGTAAACAGCTATATGTCTTGTTTCAAAATTAATGTCTGTTGAATGGTACGGTGATTAATTTCTTTATTCATTATTTGACCCCCTCCCTTCCCAAAAATGCGAGTCGTGAGTCCAGCCAAAATCTTTGTAACCCAATTTGACTATAGACTTTTGTATGACTTGATATGATCCTTTTAAGGAACTATTTACACAACCTCATAAACATATCCGGTCATTTTTGCACTGGTAGATTATGATTACGTAGTCTATACGTAAAAATAAACTTTTAGATTTCAACGACCATTTCTGAGCCACAGCACTTAGAACCACTGTTTGTCGAAATCCTTCCCTGACCCCGCCGGTTTGAATTGTTTTCTTCTTTGCAATATTTTTTTGATTGGAATTATTCCTTTGTTTGTTTGTTTGCCTATGTTGTTTAGGTCTGCTATTATTTTTAGTGGAAAATATATACTCTAAAAATGTATTATAAAACAGATGTTTATCTTTACTATTCGTCGTATGCGGCACACTATTCCTGAAAATTGCGAAATCGTTATTAATTATAATAGTCGAAATTTGAGACATGAAAGGAAAGAGATAAGTGTTTTACGCGTGAAAGAGGTTAAAGGTCAATTTTGCATCGACAACGATAAAGATGAATGCTGCGAATGTCTTCCATGAAAGATCTCCGAATCAAAATCATTTCTGGCTTAAGCATGACTTATTTCACATAACAGAAATTGAGGTAAGATATTAATTTTGATAAAGTTAAAGACAATTTGTAAATCGAAATAACAAATGATGCAAATCTTTAATTATCTGCGCGCCAGTGTATACATATATTGAGTGCATTGTTTATGTTTATTTACGTTTGGTCAAACTGCCAACAAACCTGAAGTTCTTATCGTCCAATTTATGATATAGAATAATTGCATAAGATGAGATAAGAAAATTTGGCAGCCTAAACATGCTTTAATATAAATAAATCATTACTTATTGGAAACGAGGTGCACGTGCTGTAAACATGTGTTAAATCATTGATGTATAAAGGATTATTCAAATAAAAAATAAACAAAGGTTTTAATAAAAAAAGATTTTGTACATGTACTTACGTAATACGTAGAAATGTGGTTGTTAACTTCCGTGTTTAGAATCACATTGGTTACATCATGATCATTAATAACAAAGAGATCGATAAAATACGAAAATAAATATATACATGTACATTGTATAAAACAAAAAGGCAAGGTCTAGATAAAAAAAATATACATAATTCGAAACTCGGATCCCAGAAAAGATAAAAAACTTATTTCTTTTTACAATATCTTGACGCATTGCAATCAATGCCTATGAAATGAAAAAAAAAGGACCAACACGTAAATCTGTGAGCTAATGCTCACTAGTGATACCCCCGCTCCCCAAACTAAGCCACGCATACAAGTTTAAATACTCGGTAAACAGGAAGTAGTTGACTTAGGAACATAAAGTCGCTATACATCATATGGGAAAATATCGGACCCCTATCTCATGTAGTTGCTTGGGAAATTGTGACAGAAATAAAGCATTTATGTCCATTATGTGTGAAAACCTAAGTATTCGGTAAACAGGAAGTAGACTACCTACGAGCATAAATTCTGCATACACCATAAAGTACAATAGGATAGAGCTGTATACAAAATCAGACCTCTATCTCAGGTAGTTGCTTGGGAAACTGTGACGGAAATTTTGAATTTATGTCCATTATGTGTAAAAACCTAAGTATTCGATAATCAGGAAGTCACTTAAAAGCATAAAATCGGTATACACCATATGGTACTATAGGATAAAGCTGTATACAAAATATAAGACCTCTATCTCATGTACTTGCTTGGGAAACTGTGACGGAAATTTTGAATTTATGTTCATTATGTGTAAAAACCTAAGTATTCGGTAAACAGGAAGTAGACCACTTAAAAGCATAAAATCAGTATACACCATATGGTACTATAGGATTTTAGCTGCATACAAAATATAAGACCTCTATCTCATGTACTTGCTTGGGAAACTGTGACGGAAATTTTGCATTTATGGCCATTATGTGTAAAAACCTAAGTATTCGGTAAACAGAAAGTAGACTACTTAGGAGCATAAAATCGGTATACACCATATTGTACTATAGGATAAAGCTGTATACAAAATATCAGAACGTTATCTCATATAGTTGCTTAGAAAACTGCGACGGAAGTTTTGTTACGGACGGACGAACGGACGGGCGAACGGAAGAACGAACGGACAAGGGTAAAACACTATACCCCCTCTTCTTCGAAGCGGGGGTATAAATATCGTTTAGTGTGTGGCAAATTTTGCAAAACCTGGCGACATGCTTATGGTTTATAGTGCTTCTTTATAACCGGGGCTTTAACGTAGTATTGACAAGTCTTAATTTATATTTCTGTTTTGTAGATGAAGAAAAAGACATGCAAGATATCAAAGTGGACATTAAAGATAGTTATATTAACTATTATAGTAGTCTTCGCCATTCTTTTCTTTTGGCACAAATTTTATGGAAATAAAGTCATTAATAGAAATGGTACGCCAGATGTTAAGGATGGAAAAACACAAGATGAACTTTATGCTGATTATTTTCACCTCAGGAGCAGTAAAATTAATCCCTTCACTGTTAACTTCACGATCGTGCCAAACGTATGCAACGGGCGAACCTTTTTGATCATTATAGTTCCGACAAAGGTTCAAAATACACGTCAGCGTCACGCCATCCGATCAACATGGACAATGTCGTCATCAGCCTTGGTACGGCACTTATTTTTAGTCGGATATAGCTTGAATTCGTCATGGAACGAAAACATTATCCAAGAAAGTAAAGTTTTTAACGATATTTTACAAGGAGATTTTGTTGACACATACTTTAATCTGACCCTGAAAATATTGATGGGTTTGAAATGGTCACATTTGCATTGCTACAACGCCACCTACATTTTGAAAGCAGATGATGACACGTTTGTCAACACGCCATATTTGATTCAAACACTTAAAACAAACGTAACCATTGATTATCGTGGAAGGATAATAGGAAAAATAAACAAAGAGGGAAAAGTCAGACGAACCGGATTATGGAAAGTTGAACAAAGTACTTATCCCTTTCCCCATTATCCGACATACATGTTTGGAAATACCTATATCATCTCCATGAACATTGCTAATCGGTTGTTGAAGGCGTCGGAATTTCTTCCCTATGTACCAATAGAGGACGCTTACATCACCGGTATTTTGGCAAAGGCTATTCAAACTGAGCACCAGCAAATAAAGGGGTTTACATTTTGGTATGACTCGCCGCCCAAGGCTTGTGATTTTGTGACATACAGGAGAATAACTGGAACTAAGGTATCCCCGTCCATGATGGAGTTCATATGGGGAAAATTGAGTAGTAAATATCCAAACTGTTAAAATTTTTCAAAGAATTGTACTTTTATAAGTTTTATTTATATAAATTGATAGTATAGAATTTATTTCTTCGTATCGCATATCCATCTGGTCGAAAAGGCAAAAGATGATAAAATACTTTACATGGCTCAATATATATTGGTTTAACAAATACTTTAGTGGCCGTTGCATCAAAATGAAATATGCATTTTACTAAAAGGAATATCGGTTTTTGCTGTTTTTACTTAAAATTCCAGATATTTTAAATGCAGCGATTCAACATCATCTTATTTTTCCCTTGTCCTATCACCTCCCTTCTTAGCTCACCCGAAGGTCCAGGTGAGCTATTGCCATCACTTGGCGTCCGTCGTCGTCGTCGTTTGTCGTCGTCCGTCGTCGTCGTCGTTAACTTTTCTTTGAAAATCTTCTCCTCTGAAACGACTGAAGGGATTGCTTTGAAACTTTGCACACTTCATCTATGGGATGTCCTCTACCAAGATTGCACAAATGGTGACCGCCCTCTAAACAACATGGCTGCCGTTACTAAAAATAGACCAGGGGGGTCAGACTACTGTTTTTGGCTTGTAAATCAAAAAGTATAAGAGATAGAAGAAATCTGATGCCACGCTACTGCTTCCGCATCAAAAGCTCTACAAAAGTCTTCATTGAGTCGAAGTTGTCAGATGACCCCTTATAGGAGTTACGGCCCCTTAAAGGTGAAAAATAGCATTTTTTTCATGTTTTTGGCTTATAAAATGAAAACTATGACAGATAGAGAAAAGTTGTTGCTTGCATAAATGTTCAGTTCATGTAGCCCTACAAAAGTCTCCATAGGGTCGAAGTTGTCAGATGACCCCTTAAAGGGGTTACAGCCCTAAAATAACGTTTTTTTTATATTTTTGGTTTATGGAATGAAAACTATAGCAGATAGAGAGAAGCTGTTGCTTGCTTAAATGATCAGCTTATTTAGTTTTACAAAAGTCTCCATAGGGTCGAAGTTGTCAGATGTCCCCTTATAGGGGTTTCGGCCCCTAAAATGATGTTTTTTCATGTTTTTGGCTTATAGAATGAAAACTATAGCAGATAGAGAAAAGCTGTTGCTTGCTTAAATGTTGAGTTCATTTAGCTCTACAAAAGTTACATAGGGTGATAGTTGTCAGATTACCCCTTATAGGGGTTACGACCCTTAAAATATATAGCGTTTTTTCATGTTTTTGGCCTTTAAAATAAAAACTATTACAGATAGAGAAAAGCATTTTCTTGCTTACACATTCAGCTCATTTAGCTTTAGAAAAGTTTTTATAGGGTCGACATCAAGACCAGGTGAGCAATTCAGGCTCCTGGGAGCCTCTTGTTTTCATGTTGAAAACGATTGCAGATAGAGAAAAGTTGCTTGCTGTAATCTTTAGCTCATTGAGCTTAACGTAAGTCTAAATTGGGTTAAAGATGTCAGATGTTATGGTCCCTTAAAGTTCAAAATTAGCGGATTTTTAATGTTTTGTCCTATTGAATGAATAAAAACTATTGTAGATAGAGAAAATATGTTGTTTGCTTAAAACTTTGATGAACAGCTTATTGAGCTGTACAAAAGTCTCCATTTGAACGAAGATGTCAGGGAATCCTTATACGGATTTCGGCCCCTTAAAGGTAAAAAATGGATTTTTTTTCATGCTTTTGCCCTATAGAATGAAAACTATTGTAGAAAGAGAAAAAACTTTTGGTTACTTAAAAATTCAGCTCGTTGAACTCTACAAAAGTCTCCCTTTCGGGACCCGGATGGCAAATAGACCCGTAGCTTGTCGTACGAGGCGACTAAGGGTCTTGGGATTCTGACGTCGGGGCAGTGCTCAGCCCACAGAGCGACCAGCGACCAAGTGTGTACCCTAGGTGGCCCGCGTCTGCGGGGGTTGTCAGGTCTTCAATACGGAAACCCTGACCGCTGACCATAGTGGGCCAACGTGTGTGGAGAGTGCCACGCTTCATGGACGTAAAAGACCCCTTTGTGGACCGCCAAGTAGTGACTACATTGATGATAGGCTAAATTTTTCGCCTCTACCCACCTCTCCCCTTTTCCTGTGGTTCTTCAAAATTAACTGGTCCTTTGTTTCCCACCCCACCCCTTGTTGTAATATTTTTTGCATTTTTTTTTTTAATCAAATCTAATATTCTACCGGTTTTCCAAGTTTTCTACTCCTAACGTGTCTGATGAAGGTAAATCCAGAAAAGCTCTTCATACGCAGTGAAATTTTGCTTTGTGTACATTTATTAAAATCATTTCAATATGTGGATCGTGTCTTTTTGGCACATATTCCATATTCTTTCGTTTTTAATGAAAACTATTGCATATAAAGAAAAGCTGTTTCTTGCTTCTCAATAAGCTGTACAAAAGTCTCAAATGGGTCGAAAATGTCAGATGATCCTTTATAGGGATTAGGGCCGTTTTAAAGTAAAATATAGAGTTTTTTCATGTTTATGACCCATCTACGAAAGTAGAGGGGCATATAGTGTTCGGGTCCGTTCGTCCGTCCGTTCGGCTGTCCGTCCCAAATCCCATTACTTAGTATTCCAAATTTCCACTTACTGACAAATGCCACATCAATCATACTGGTATGGTAGGTGCATCTAGTGATGATAATCACATTTTATACTTCGGATGCTGGATGTGACCTATATTTTCCACATGAATGATCATGTACAGAAAAATGGTTAAAGTCTATTCCCGCTTACTGACAAGTGCCACATCAACCATATTGGTATGGTATGTGCACCTAGTGATGCTAAGCACAATGCATGCTTCGGATGCTGGCTGTGACATATATTTTCTGCATGAATGACCACTTTTAGAAAAATGGTTCAAGTCTGTTCCTTCTTACTGACAAGTGCCATAGCAACCATATTGGTATGGTAGGTGAACCTAGTGATGCTAAGCACAATGCATGTTTCGGATGCTGGATGTGACTTATATTTGCCGCATGGATGGCCTCTTAAAGAAGAGTGATTAAAGTCCATGCCAACTTACTGACATGTGACACATCTACTATATTATTATGGTAGGTGTACCTTAGTGATGCTTAGCACAATGCATGCTTCGGATGCTGACTTTGACCTATATTCTCCGCATGAATGACCACTTATAGAAGAATGGTTAAGTTAAAGTCCATTCCTTCAGACTGTAACCATTAAAGTCCATTCCTTCAGACTGACAAGTGCCTAAAATTCTTAGTGATTGCGGAAAAAAATAAATGTTGCGAGATGGGACATATTCTTGTTTTTAGCTTTTTTATTGTCATCACTTGGCGTTTTTTCATGTTTTTGTCCTATAGAATAAAACTATTGCAGATAGAGAAAAGCTGTTGCTTGCTTAAACATGTTAAACCTTCATTAAGCTCAACAAAGTCTCAATTGGGGCAAATATGTCAGATGACAACTTATAGGGGAAACAGTTCATAGAAGGGACCCTTATAGCTTTAGGACCAGATGAGCGATTCAGGCTCTTGGGGGCCCCTTGTTTTATTTGAACTTAGTTTAACACTCCCCAATGACAAGTGTATAGGCAAAGAAAATTACTATTGACAAAATTATCCCAGTTTTTATTTAAATGTTCGATAAATTAATACAACGAATGTCAATAGATATAAAGAGCGCTCATCATATTGTAGACAGCAGATGTTGCATTGTTGGATGATGCCTGACAAGATAACAAAAAGGGGGGCACTTAGGAGAATTTCTAAATGATCTGAAACATGATTTTTACTTTTTTTTTACGAATCTTTTGAACAATAATGGCATATTATTTCATAAATATGCGTTGAACAATGTTTAAAGGCATATTATCATCATAATATAGATAGGCATTATTAATCATAACTATAGTAGAATATATTTGCAGTGCCCCATTTGAATATATAATAATAATTGGTACACGTATAAATGTATTGTAACAATAACTAGCGGCATGCCAAATATGATAATAATCTGAACATCATGGTATAAACCGTATGTTCTATAGTCATATATAGTTATTCCTACACAGGGCTTAGGCATGGGTTTTTTGCCCGCTTTAGTCTTGCACACGGTGTTGGTTGGAGCATATGCGGCAAATTATTACACAATTTGTAATGATGTAAGCAGTTCCGGACATTCTCAGTTAATACAGAGATTGGATGAAACCAACACTACTGTCAAGGAAGTAACAGGAGAAAATGTGACACTGATTTTGAATGGCGCCACTTTCTGAGGTACGTACTGCATAAGATAAGAACACATGAGTTTTTAAAGACTTCAGTTTTTATTTGTTTGTTCGTGTGTATTTTTAGTTATCTGTTTGTTCGTTTATTTGATAGTTTTCTTGCTTATGTGAAAACGTTTTTTTTCATTTCCCAATTTAAATTAAAGCTCTCGGCTTTTTTGAACACAATACATTAAAATGGTAAGAACCACTTGTAGAGAGATTCAAAAGTCGAATTACTTTAAATTCATAATGTCACAGTAAGACAATGAAATAAACTCCACTTTGTTTGCGCAATAAATAAGACCTCTGTACCGTTGGTTTTGTGCGTTGCGTTTGTGTCACTACCCAACTCTAAGATCGCAACAAAAGAGGAGGGTTTCTAACAAAATACTTGGTTTACCCAACCATTTGTTTTGGAATGTATGTACACAGCCAGGATTTATATTGCTCCGGTATGGGTTTTCCTTTTTTTGGTTTGTGTTTTTTTTAATCTTCATTTGGATGTTAATTAAGATTTATCATCCCAGTTCAGTTTAGTTTATAAATATTTTATTTGCTCAAAAGATTAAAAACGGATAACACACACATTTTGCCAACCTATGAAGTCTTCTATTTAGAAATACATATACAAGCACCAGGTAATACAATATAAATACCCAGTTCGGTATTTTTTATTTTCCGTTATTTTTGTACTTTAAATGTCTATGTTTTCTTTATTTTCAGCCTTTACTTACCAATACCTTCAAATAAATGCACTAGTAGATGAAGCTGTTGGTAACTACGATCTCTCTATCATTGGATTTCCATGCAACCAGTTTGCTCATCAAGAGCCCGCGGACAATGCTACGGAGCTCTACAATGGGTTGAAATATGTCAGACCTGGTAGCAACTTTATACCAAAATTCCAACTTATGAAGAAAATTGACGTCAACGGGGAAAATGAGACCTCTTTCTATCAGTATTTAAAGGTCAGTTGGTATTTAATGTTGTTGGAAAATACATTGTATTTGATACACCATCAAATGCCGCTGAAGCACTAAAGAACGAAAAATTGCCATTATTGCAACTAAGTCTTAAAAAGCAAACATTATCATTACAAAGCAGACAACGATGTGATACCAGCATTTACAACAGACAAACACATAATTCTTTAGAAAATGAACATGGAAGAAGCAGAGCACCAATGGGGAATCCAAATGTCAAAGTATGAAAAGCAGAGACAATTAAAACAAGTAAACACTAACAAGAACAGGACAAAAAACAGACAACATATAAAACTTGGAACTTGAACACAAAAAACTACTGAATATCAATTAACAACGCGAGTCAAGAATGGAGTTGATGTTGTTTTAATTTATGGCCCTCGATATCTTAGTTTAACTTTTCCTAAAATCTAGTTCTTGAAGAAAGTGAGGGAGAAAGTAGACTATGTCTGTTTATGGTTGAACACAGAATGAAAACCATAAAGATTCCATCACCATTGCGACTCTTCCTGATTTATTTATTCTTTGTTTGCAATATTTTATCCCTTTTAAAGTATCCTAAAGATATATAAAAACTATCGTAAGTTGTGATATAAAAATGTAAAACATTTTAAATAAAATTTGTTTTCTTTTTCAGAGTTCTTGCCCCTTACCAGAGGCGGCAAAATTTTATCCTAAAGAAAGTTTCTGGGATCCAATAAAACCTAGAGATATATCGTGGAATTTTGAAAAGTTTATTCTTGACCGCCAAGGGAGGCCACTGTTACGGTTCTTACCTGACGTAACCCCAGAGGACATAAGCGACATACTCAAAATTATTGGCAAATCTTCTGTCAATAGTACTCGTACCAAATTATTAAAAGATGTAAAATCTCACCTTCAAACAATTGAAAGTCTTCATAGTAAAAAAATGGCCTAATTGCATAGTTGATCTTTATGTTTTAATTCTAAGATCTATTCCTTGTTAACAGATTTTCCTATATCTTTATATATTAGTTGCATGTTATTTGGGGACGACTATTTGAATTTGAAGGGGAGACCTCACAGTTTTGGGTAATAACATATTCTAGCCTCTAAAAGTTGGAAATAATTTGTTAGGGGTTTTCCAAGAAAATTAAAACAAATTAATCTGCTCCAAAATTCATTAGTATGGTGTGTAGAAAATAACTTCGGCGGTAAAAAATAAATGATCTTACCAGAAAAATGTATATGAAATAAATAATTGAATCGACGTAACCTGCCAGGCCCCCACCCCAGAATCAAATGGTCGTCTCTTTTCATTGTATTCCATTCTTAGAAAATGGGTTGGAGCGTGTATTGTTTTATTTTATCCCGTATCATTGTACTTGTTTTGACGAGTTTGTTCTAGACCATAGAAAATGGAGAATAGACTCTGATTGTGTTGTCAGATTTATGACAAAGTTAAGTGCATTTCTTTGTTATATTGTGCAACAAAAAGTACTTCACTATGTGTAATAAAATAATATATGCGTTGTCATTTTTTTTTTTGCAGTTTTTGTATTTCGCCCTTTACTTTGACCTTTAGCCTTTAAGGACTTGTGAATGTCTCATGTTAAATACAAAAGAAAACGTTACAGCTCTAACGAGCGTACTTTTCTTATTAGCAATGTGCTGATGTGAGCTCACATTGGGTTCTTATATACTGTGTATTTTGTTCTTTTTGAGATTCTATTCCTGTGTATTTGTTTTTTATTAGATTTTATTACTGTGTATTTGTTCTTTAATTGTTGATATTCTTAATCCCTTTTTACTTTTAGTATTTTGTTCCTTTATATTTTTTTCACAGATATTGTCGCAAGCTTAAACAACCACTATCTAGGAAAGAATTCTACATATATATGTTGTGTACAAGTTGCAACTTTGTACTTTGTACATGTACATGTTGCAACATGTACAGATAAATTGTACAAGTTAAGAAAAATATTGAATACCCTCTACATTATTAGACATGACTTATTTTTTGTAATCATAAATAAGAGTGGAATATTAAAGTAAATGTGTATCGTTAAGTTCACAATCAAGTCTATAATATACATCAAGTTTTAAGAACTTCCATTGCTTAATGATGGCAATTATAAGTTCCCAAACTTTGATGTCTTCAAATGCTCTTGTTTGGCACTAAGATAATACTGTTTGTTAAACATTAAGGTGAATATTTCTTCAAATTGACATACAGAATTAGAACAAAAAGTGTAAAATCTTATATGTCTTCTTTGGGGTCATATGTGGTTGATGAAAGACAACCATGTCATATTTTGTCTTAACTTGTACAATTTATCTTTACATGTTGCAACATGTACAATATTGCAACTTGTACAAAACATATACAGTATTATCATGTTAAACAGTGTTTCCATAGGACTTGCATCCCTCTGGAGCCACTGTGCCATGTGACTTGTGGCACCTTGACCCTAGCAAAATATTGATAAAGGGAGGCAACAAATTGACAAATAAAAACAAATAAGAAGCTTATCATTACTATTTTTTATTTTTTATATATTTAACGATAACGACATCAATGAATAAATGGAGTGTATAAAATGAAAATTCAATTTGTACATAATGATAACAATAGTAGTAAAATGGAGATTAATTGAATGCCTAACTATAAATGGGTAAAAAATGAAAATAAAATAAAAACACAATCAACTATAAAAAGGTATTCAATCTGGAATAATGCAAAATGCCTACATACATATACATCCTGGGAAATATTAAACAACCAAGCAGAATATTTACAAATAACAAGTTGATTTGAAATGTCATAAGCCTGCTTGCAATATCTTGTAAAACATTCTTTTAAAAACCTTTCAAAATTTAATTATAAGTATTTTAAGAATAGAAATTACCTTCAGTTAATTTAGATGATTTTTTTGTTTTTATGTTAACCCAATTTTAATAAAAAAAAAATTGAAAAAATAAATAAAACTTTTCATAGACTCAAGCTACACATGGTGTAACTATGGGAGTAAAACCTAAGCATTTTAAAACATATGTGCATTTCATAGTTACACTTTGAATCAAATGTTTGATATTTTATCTATATTTCTTATCTATGTAAGCATAGAAACAAAAATAAAACATAGCAGCGTCTAGATATAAAATTTCCCGATCATTTTCTCTTTCATGTTACAAGATTTCTTTTGTTGTTTCTTTTCGTTAGAATTGCACTTTGTATAAAGCTGGAATTACCCCCAAATAACCAAATAAGCTTAAATATATACAAATGTGAGTAGATTGAATAACGACAGAAACATAATAACCTTGGAAAGCCAAATGACAGGATATTGTTGATATTTGGCTATATTTGGGCAAACTGAAAACGCCCAAAAGCTCAACAAAACGAATGAAAAGTACAGGTGAAGAATAATACAATGTTGTGAAAAAATATTTATGTAGACGCTACTATGTCTTATTTAGTAATGTAATTGATTGAGTAGTTTAGACTTCACATAGATGAAAAAAAGGTAAAATATCAACCTTTTACTTGAAGTGTATGAACGAACCTTGGGAAATTCAAAAGACCAGCCATTACTCCAAAACAACAACTTTTATAATAATGTATAAAAATCACACTTTTTTTATTTTGATAAAGAAATACATTTTAAAATTGCAGTGGACATTGAAAATTCGGCTATATTAGAGAATTGAAAATCAAAATTAACTAGGATAAACTGTTTTAGCGCACTAAAACTGATGTCACCCCTTCCTTGAATAACACAAGTTCAATCTTGAGGTCAAAAGGTCAAAGTCACACATTGTACAGCATTTTTTTAAATAATGATACCTCGACATTCTTTAGCCCTATGTCAAAGGATAAAAAAAGTATGGCCTGGAAGGCTTTGCATGTCAAATTAACATTTATTTGACATTGAAGTCACAGGTCAAGGTCATTAAGGTTGGTGACACATTGACACATTAAAATGTGAAAATTCAAAGCCTTTTGAATAGGATTAAAATATATATGGCCTAGACATGTTTTAAATGTAAAAATAGAATTAATTTGATCTAGAGGTCAAATGTCAAGGTCATATGAAGGTCATTCTGGTACGCAACACATCGTCTCATGGCGAAACAGCAACATGCTAAATATCAAAGGATAAAAAATTATTACCAGGACACACTTTGCACATAAAATTAGCATTAATTTGACCTTGAGGTCAAAGTCATTCTGGAACAGGACACATCATCTCATGGTGATACAACCTCATGCAAATATCAAAGCCCTATGTCAAAGAACAAAAAAGTTATGACCAGGACACACTTTGCATGTATAATTAGCTTTAATTTGACCTTGAGGTCAAGGTCATTCTGGTACAGGACACATTGTCTCATGGTTATACATCCACATGCCAAATATTAAAGCCATATGTCAAAGAACAAAAAAGTTATGACCAAGACACACTTTGCATGTAAAATTAGCTTTAATTTGACCTTGAGGTCAAAGGTCAAGGTCATATCAAGGTCATTCTGGTACGCGACACATAATCTCATGGTAATACATCAACATGTCAAATATTAAAGCCCTATGCCAAAGAACAAAAAAAGTTATGGCACAGACACACTTTCTATGTAAAATAAGCATTAATTTAACCTTGTGGTTAAAGGACAAGGTCGTATATAGGTCATTCTGGTATGGGACACATTGTCTCATGGTGATGCATCCACATGCCAAACATCAAAGCCTTATGTCAAAGAACAAAAAAGTTATGGCCCGGAACACTTTGTATGTAAAATTAGCATTAATTTGACCTTGAGGTCAAAGGTCAAGGTCATATGAAGGTCATTATAGTACGCAACACATCGTCTCATGGTGATACAACCACATGCGAAATATCAAAGCCCTATCTCAAAGAATAAAAAAGTTATGACCCGGACACCCGGACAAGCTTTGTATGAGAAGAAGAAGAAGAAGAAGAAGAAGAAGAACTGACACAAAAACAATATGTCTCCCCCTTCTGGGAAGGGGAGACATAATGATAAAATGAACATGTAAGTGAAACGAGAAAACAAAGCCAATCGAAGAAATGAGCGAAGAAATGAGTGAATAATGTCGGACAATGCAACCTGATCATGCAAAAGATTTCATCAAAATATTAATGTACAAATTATTGCATTAACATACGAATTAAAAATATTTTAAATTCAAAAGGTATCATTAAAAAAAACATAAAATACAATGAGGACAGAATCAATAGCCTGGAAGACATGTTGATAAAGAAATGGATCTTAATACACTATTTATTTGAACAAATGCATACATTAAAAGACATTCAATGAAAATATTTTGAGACATTGATGGTTAAAACATAGTTAAAATCCACAAAACAAGTAAATATTAAGTAACCTCAAATTTCAAGTCCAGATATTGAGGTCAGATTTCTAAACAAACATGTGCTTCTTTTGTATCATGTCATTGGTTTGCAATCTTGTATGGACTTTGGAAATTTAGCTTTTAGTTAACATCACACATAGATTCTGCACAAAATATACAAAGCACAAAAGCAGGACAGGATTTATTTTGTAATGCTTTATATCCATATTTGATGGAGAAACCTCTAAGCAATAGAATTTAAAACAAAATTGGGGTTGGGGGATTTTTAAAATCAAAGGTTAATGCTTGAATTACACTACTAAGGTTAACAGTTATAATAGCTGATTCTTGGTCTGGGTAATTTTTTAAACGGTTTTTATAATAGAGAATTATAAAGTCGTTCAAACTAAAACGCGTTCATTAAATGAATAAGAAAATCTTAGGCCAAAAGATTAATGATGATTTTATAAAAAGCTATAGATAGATAGTCTTAAACAGGAATGTTAAAAATGATAAATGATTAAAATGAAATCTAAGAAAATAATAGCTACCTTATTCGTCTATATTTACAATAATGAGAAAAAATACTGAAAGATGGCACGAATTGTTTATCTGTGTTGAGCAATTTCGTTTTAAGTTATACTTAACTGTTCAAATGAATCAGTAATTATTATAATAATATGAGCTTAGGTAAATGGTACAAAACAATTTAAAAAATCTCCTTTTTTACCATGTACAATTGAATCCTGAAAGGAAAATCAAAAATTGTATCAAAAATCACCCGGAGCTTCAATGTCGGTACTGATCCTTAATGTTATTCCTCCGTCGCCACCAAATATGAAAGATTAAAGGACACAACGCCACAATCAATACTACAAGTTGTATCCCGAGAGCAATTTTCATCGGGAAGGAGTTTGTGTCATTTTGGTTTTCTGCAAAAGAACATATTAATTTGGTGATATTTCTATAAAACTTGACCAGAAATAACACGAATTTCTTCAACTCCCACCCCATTCCCTCTTTTCAGTTAACATAGGTTATCTCCCATATGCATAAGTTATCTAACTTTCCAGCAGGTATGAAATTTATTTTCTCTATATTTATTGTTGAAATCCTTTGATAAATTTGACGGGTTCAGAAAGAAATGGAATTTCTCCACATTTAGAGATAGTTATGTAACTTTTTAAAATATTTCCTTTTACAAAAATACTTATTAAATAATCTGCAATAAAAATGTAAACTTTAAAGATTTTATATAGTAAAGTTCTTGTGAAATTTAGGGAAATCCCTAATTTCTTTCAGTACTCTCTAGATTTGTCTTTCATTTTCCATGAAAAGAACAGAGGGATTAAGAAATTACACCTCCTGCAAAGTTAGATAACTCCTGCTTAAGGAAGATAACATATGTAAACTGAAAAGAGGGAATACTTGTGAACAAAACATGAACCCGCCCTCTGAAAAAACAAGACCAATCGATGTCTGGCCCTGCGTCGCACGGAAAAACGTTGAACCCTGTACGTTCTAGGCCCAATATGGACAGTCAAAATATTTTGACACTTGCATCCTATGGTGGACTTACAAAGCATATTTGTCACATGTCCCCCAATATTGTAAAAATAGACAAAAAAAAAATAGTTTCTATTTTTCCCCTTTTGGTCCCCTTATTGCTAAACAGAAAAGGTGGGGCAAGAAAAAATTGTATTCTCCATTTTGTATCCATTATATGACCACAATTAACTTAAAAAAAATTCTAAATCGGACCATAAATAAAAAAATGTCACAGTTTTGCTTTTGGGCCCCTCGTTCCTAAACAAAAAGAGAGGGGACACCCAAAATCATCCCCACCCTTTAATTTATGGTGAGTAACACTACTGTAAAGTTTCATAGCATTTGGTCAATCAAACAATCGATGATATGTGGAATAACTTTAAAACAGAAGTAAATAGGGCAATTGAAAAATCGATTCCAACAAAAACCATCAGCAACTCAAAGAAAGAACTGCCTTATGTTAATCAAGAGATAAAATCACTAATAAGGAAAAGGGACAAACTATTCAAAAAGATGAAACAAAACCCTATCAGCAACATAACAAAACAGTATAAAGACACAAAACATCAAATACAAAGAGAAACTAGAAGAGCATATTGGGCCTATATGGAAAACATCATCTGTTATGACTATGAAATAGAAACACCGCAAAAGCAGAAAAAATGCTAGAATTATATAAGGAACATTAAGAAAGACAACTCAGGTGTTGCTCCACTTAAATCAGAGGGCATCATGGTTGACTATACAAAACAAAAAGCAGAAATCTTAAACAAACAGTATCACTCAGTATTTACATAATAAAATGAAAATGACCCAATACCAACACTAACTGACAATTATCCATCAATGCAAGACATCAACATTACAGAAAAATGTATACACAAACTCCTCAACAATCTCGATCCATCTAAAGCATCAGGACCTGATTAAATCTCAGCTCGAATATTAAAACAATTTATTATTAATTAAAATTTATTATTAAGCACCTTTATTAACCAACATTTTCAATTTATCACTCAGTAGTGGAAAGATTCCATCCGACTGGAAACAGGCTAACGTCATTCCCATATTTACAAGAGGCTCCCATGAGCCTGAATCGCTCACCTGACATATGTGCCTGGAATAAAGGTTATATGGCAAAATCTATTTAACGTTGAAAGGGTCATAAGATTAATAAGGGGGTCATCTGACAATATGGTGGATCTAAAGGTGCTAATCACTTTTGTTTCTCAATCAAAATCTAAAAATCTGTCACCCTTTTTGAGTTATTTGCAAAAAAATGCAGTTTAACCTAATGTTCTATTTTTAGCCACAGCGGCCATGTTTTACAACCAATCAAAAATCCCCAAAACAGTTTTATACACCTAATAATAATAAACAATAATACCAAGTTCGGTTCCATTTGGACTTAAAGTGGCAGAGGAGTTAATATTTTCAAAATAAGGAAATGCAGTTAAAATAATCAATTTTGACGTTCCAAGGGCAATAACTCCTCAAAGGAAAGGTCCTACAACGTTGACCCTTTTACAAATTTTGTAGATCCTGATGTGCTTAACAATATGCAATTTAAATTTCTCAAATATCATGTATAGTTTTCAAGATATTGAGCTAAACAGGTGTAAAATTTGCAAAAAATCCACAAAAAGGGCAATAACTCCTACATGATTCGTTGGATTTTCTTTAAAATTTCAGGGTAGGTAGATCTTGAGGTGATGATCACTTTTACACACGCCAGAATTTGGATATCTGTAGCCATTTTTGAGTTACAGTGTATTTGCAAAAAAACTGCATTTTACCCCTATGGTCTATTTTTAGCCATGGTGGCCATGTTTTACGACGAATCAAAAATCCCCACATCAGTTTAAAGCACCGAATGCTAATGAACAACCATACCAAGTTTGGTTGCAATTGGACTTATGGTGTCAGAGGAGTTAATGTTTTAAAAAGTTTACGGACGACGGACGACGGACGACAGACGACGGACGACGGACGACGGACGGATGACGGACGCCAAGTGATGACAATAGCTCACATGACCCTTCGGGTCAGGTGAGCTAAAAAAGGGGAAAAATATTTAGCAAGTAATTACAGGCCTGTTTCGCTCACGTGCATCTGTTGTAAAATCCTAAAGCATGTAGTGGTGAGCAATATACTTAAACATCTTGACAACTTTGACATTCTAGTTGATTGCCAACATGGCTTTAGGTCTAAAAGGAGCTGCGAGACTCAATTAATTACACTCAGTCATGAACTACTGGACAACCTACACTCAGGCATTCAAACTGACATGATAATCCTTGACTTCAGCAAGGCGTTTGACAAAGTTCCCCACGAGAGATTACTGTGCAAACTTGAAAATTACGGTATAAGAGGAAACACATAGGAGTGGATTTCTTCTTTCTTGAGTAATAGAATGCAACAAGTAACTCTTGATGGGGAAGTGTCTAGTCCATTACCAGTAGTTAGTGGGGTAACTCAAGGGTCAGTGTTAGGGCCATTATTATTTTTGAAATTCATAAACGACTTACCTTCTGTTGCCAATTCAAAATCACGCTTATTTGCAGATGATTGCATTCTTTATAGATCCATCAGAAACAGACAAGATTGCATTACACTACAAAATGACCTAAATAACTTAGCTGAATGGGAAAAATCATGGGGGATGCAGTTTCACCCAGAAAAATGTAACTCGTCAAGTGTAACAAGATCACACTCACCAATTAAACATGACTACATTTTAAAGGACAAACTTGAATCAGTAGAAACTGCTAAGTATCTAGGCGTCACATTATCAAACAACATGAAATGGGACACTCATATTAACAATATCTCAAACAAAGCAAGTAAGATCTTAGGCTTCCTAAAGCGTAACTTACAAATTAAAAACGATGAAACAAAAAGTCTAGCATACAAATCTATGGTTCGGTCAAACCCTGAATATTGCTCGTCAGTATGGTCACCCAACACCAAAACTTTAAAGGACAAGCTAGAAAATGTACAGAGGAGAGCCGCGAGGTATGTAAGCAACAGATACCAAAACACCAGCAGTGTCTCCTCCATGATTGAACATCTAAAGTGGCCAACGATAGAACAAAGAAGGAACATCAACAGAATCACCGTGTTTACTAAAATCACACACAACATCGTCGCAATAAACCCAACACTTTACCTCATTCCACAACTAAATACCAACACTAGACACTCAAACCCTTCACAATATCAAATTTACAGTTCCCGAACAGACTACTTTAAATACAGTTTTTTTTTTCCTACACAATAACACTTTGGAACACACTACCAGCAAATATACTTATAGCAAGCACTCTAGACCAGTTTAATACCTTGGTCCAAAGTCATTTTTTTTCACATATTAATTACAAAGCAGTTGTTGTAAATAGTTTTTATGTTCATATAAAAAATAACAAAAAAATGTTGGTTTTTTTTTTTTACTTTTCTCTTTGTAATATTTAAATATTATATATATATCATGTATATTTTCCCCCTAGTTTTTGGGGTTTATTTATATTCTTTATCAAGCTGTCTGTTGCGCCTCTGCTCCGAAGAGTAGTCATCAGCCATATGATGGTTCTTCGTATATGTAGATGTAGATGCAAAACAAGTTATTGTGGAAACAAATAAAAAAGTTGCTTTTTTGGCCCCTTTAGGGCCCTTAGTTTCTAAACGAAAAAAGAGGGGACACCCAAAACCAGCCCAATCCTTCCTTTTATTGTAAGTAACATAATGATTACTGTTAAGTTTCATAGCATTTGGTCAACCAGAACAAAAGTTATTGTGGAAAAAATTTAAAAAATCGCTTTTTTGGCCCCCTTTGGTCCTCTTATTTCTAAAAGAAAAAAGAGGGGACACCCAAAATCAGCCAAAACCCTTGCTTTTATGGTAAGTAACATTACTGTAAAGTTTCTTAGCATTTGGTCAACCAGAACAAAAGTTATTGTGGAAACAAATAAAAAGGTCTCTTTTTTGTCCCTTTGGGGCCCCTAATTTCTATATGGAAAAAGAGGGGACACCCAAAATCAGCCCAACCCTTTCTTTTATGGTAAGTAACATTACTGTAAAGTTTCATAGCATTTGGTCTACCAGAACAAAAGTTATTGTGGAAAAAAAATTAAAGTCGCTTTTTTGGCCCCTTTTGAGCCCCTTTTTTCTAAACGAAATTATAAAATGACCCCAAAAAAGGAAGGTGCACATCTTCAATATATCTGTAATCACCGTGTAAAATTTCAGAAGATCTAGTGTTTGGTTTTTGAGATTCAGATTACACAAGACATGCACCCCATAGAGGGACAAACGGACGGACGGACAGAGTGACCGACTACTAGACCTGCTTTCGCGTTCGGCGACGCAGGTAAAAAAACATTTTACCTTCAATTGTGAAGTGAAACATAAATTGACATGACATATAAAACATGCAATTAGCTTAAGTACAACATAAAAACATAAGGATTCCACACAAAATATTTCTCATTTATAGACATAATTCAACTTGAATTTCAATAAATATAAAACAAGGTAACTTAATTTGTAACTAAACCATAAACCAGCGGAGTATTAATGTATCTAATGGTTTAATTGGAGGCAAATATTCGTGGCTATCCTCTTTATTTCAAAATTCCATTATCAACTACCTAGATTGGAATTGATGTTCAACAAAGTATGTATTCCATGCCTTTTTGTGTGGCATCTGGCACAAAGTTTTTTATATGAATTTTGAGGTATTTCCTACCGGGAGTTCAATTTGAATGAAATAGACACTCTTATTTCTTTCTGAATAAATAAAACTTTTCTTGATAATCAATAATGATCCACATTCAAACAAAACTATTTTTTATATTTTAACGAAACTAAAATGGAAACGAAAATGGTTGTTTTACCTTCAATTTTCTGTTTATCAGCATCTCCTATGATACTTTTTACAGTCGACAAAACAATAGCACTTTCTGCAAACATTTCTGAATGGCAGTTCCCAGCTCTCTTGAAGACTTAAAAGTAAATAAGTTTCACAAATGACCTCAAATATAATACGTATAACAAGCGAGCAGTCTAGAATTTGCAGGTTTTTTAATATTCAAAATACAGATTTCAAAAGAAGTTTCAGTATCAATGGTTTTTAATAGGTATCCAGCAGAAAATGCATGTTCCGAGGGGGAAACACGAAAACCAAGGCAATTTGAAAGTAAAGAACCAAATATATAATGAAATACACACAAGAAAATGAAAAAGTAAGCAATCTACAATATTGGCCAGCTGCAATAATTGGTGTGGCACTCAGTTTGTAAATTTGGAAAATTTTAACGAAAATTATAGGTAAAATCCGTCTCATACAAGTCTGACGATAGGACTTATTTTCCTCGGAGGCAGTTATTGGCCCAGAGATAAAAAATGAACGTCTGTATCAACGGTTTATTGTGATGGAGAAACATTTTTTCTAGCAGCACTTTTTTGCAGCCTATCTTTCGTTGATTGGGTAGTAACCTGGTCGATTTGTTTTTAAATAATTGTCTTGTTCTTTGGTTTGTCTATTGATTTCGCTACTCCAACAAAACATTTTATAAAGAAATTTGTTATTTTGTAGATATTTCACTTCTTAAATTAACGGTGATCCTAACGTAGATGAAATTAGAAGGGGTATCCCTCGTATTTATCTGTTCAATTTCTGTCATAATACCAAGTTTCAATTAATTTGATGAATGCACGTTGATGCACGCCAAATTTAAATTTTGTGTGTTTTGCTATTTTCTCCACTTTTTAAAGAATTTTTCTGAAAATTTATTGCTAACAACGACCAAAGCGCCGTAACTCTATGCCATCTAAATTCGTAATACAGTTTAAATCCATTATGAGGAAAGGGAGAAAATATTCGACTGACCGGAAAATAAAAAAAAGCACCGGAAGTGAAAATTTTCATTTTTTTTTAACAATTTTGTACTCCGTGCAATTTAAAAGTTTATAATTTCCTGTTTCTAAGGCAGATACCTATCGTTTTCAGTTGCTTTCATGAATGAATTTGAAAATTAAAATTTTTAGTTGGAGTAGCTAATTGATTTCTGATATGTATCCTTTGTGTTATGTAGTTATTAATTTCACATGTAAAAGGATAGTCCCTCCTTGAAATCTAAAATAAGTCAAAAAAATTATCTAAATATTTGCCGAATTCTATCCCTAGAAACGTTTGGTGTATCTATATATGAAGCATTTATGTACAAAATTACATCAAGACGATCTTTTTTTAATATATTTAGTAAACATATTTATTTATCATGGATTGGGAAACAAGTTTAATGCGTATGTGAATCCGTCTTCAGCTAGCAGTTTGCAAGTGTGGTCTTCGTACCAATTGAGCCTACTCTTACCAAAATCTACAAAGGGATCTTTAACGTGCATGGGGTGTTGTACTCAACATACAGAGGCAACATATTTTCCGAAGGACCAGCATTAAATAGTTTTTACCAAGGAAGAATATAGATCTAATTCCTTAATTTTACCATTCTTATTTTAGTATAAGTAACTTCAGATAATTACCAGATGTATCGTAAGGAAAATGACAGAATAACAGTGTGTTATTAATCATAACTGAGCAGTTCTTGTTATTGGTACTTTCACAAGCGTCAAGTGTCGTTGCATCATTTTCCTTTGGTTTCATACAAATTCTTTTCTGTAAAAAGGTAACATTGACAAGAATTACTTACTGGTATAGACATTTGTGACATACAGAAAGTTAGATCGACATGGAATATAAACATTGGTCATTACTGAGACACTTTAGCATGTTTAGGTGTGACTATAAATAATATGTTCCAGCTTCTAGATTCATGATGAGATGAGATAATGCCCGCAATTATGCGACTCCTTCCGCCCAACATTTGGAAAATGCTAAGTAATTTTCTAATTGTCCGACCAAGTATTCAATTGGTATGCAATATTTTAGAATAATTATTCTCAGTAATTCTTTCTTCTTAAACAAATTTAAATGAGATAGTTTTAACTCTAAATGGTTTAGGTTACACTTTTCATATAAGTACTTGTTTTTTTTAATTGACTTAAAAAATGACATCAACGTGTCTTAAGAGGAGAGTGGGCTTAATAGTAGGAACATATCAATTCAAGTATAACTCAACATGGAACTATTTGAATTGCTGGACAGTTGAAATCAGAATAAATTTCTACCTAAATTGAAATTCTTTGATGATACACAGCCACAATAGGCTCCGCATATCTTCTCAATCTCACTGACAATATTTAATCCTTCTACTGTTACATGTATTAAGACACCTTTCTGCAAAATCTGTTGGTGTCATTTAGATTTAATTTAAAATACAACCACTAATATGAAAAAAGTGTAAATTGTTAAACAATAGATAACGATATTACAAATGTTATAATGTATTAAATTTCCTTTCTTTAAATTTATCTATTTCAATCTTTATATCTTACGATAACAGTAAGATTTCCAAAGCCATTATAGTGCTTTTAAGATAATGTGTTTGATAATTAATTCACCAATAATTCACGATGCAACTAAACCTACCGTTATTTTTGTGCAAAATTTCCCTTCTGCACCTATAATATACAATGTATAATATAAGTAAGGATAATCTGATTTTAACAAAACATTAAAGAAGCTAAATGTTTTTTTTTTAAATGCTTCTGATTTATCTACGCTGTTTTGGATACACTTTATACATGTTATATATATCAAAATTCTGGCAGTTGAAATGATTCGTATTTTTTTCAATTAGTCTGAGCTAGTTTGTTGTACTCAGATGATCACCTTTTTATTCCTATTATGTCTCACAACCGTGTTGTGTTATGAGTTACCGGACTATAAGATCGCAATGGAATATTGCGAGGTTTGGCGTTATACCTGTACAAAGTCAGGAACATTTCAATCTTCAATTTCTCTGGTATGTTTTTGCCTTGCTTTGTCTTTTCTTCTTGGGTATATGAGAATATTAGATTGATCATCCCAGTTCGGTAGTTTGTTGTTACCTTTATTTACGAATCTTCTAAGAATTTTTTCCGTGCAAGTATAATAAAAATTTTAATGCATGTTTAGCAAAGACAAAACATAAACAAAATTATTTTTTTTCTTTAAAATATTGAGAATTTTAACGATTCTTAATGACATTTCATTGATAACATTACTCTAAAACCTAGTTGTTATCATTATCACGTTAAATGCTGAAAAAAATCACTCATGTCAAGTCGGAAATTATGGCGTCGACTGTCTGTCGCGTTGGAATGTCTAAATATTAGTTCGCGCCATTTTGAATTACTGTAACAATTGAAGACAAGTCTTTTCATGCCGTTTAATTTTCGCGCTAGCAATCCAGGTTTACAGTATCAATTAACAAAAATCAACATTTACCTTCTTTACAATTACATTTCGGCTCCTCATTTTTTCTGGGATCGGTGCAGTTTTTACATGTACCATAAACACATGGACAATAATTCGCATTCCTACACGTCGAGCCTGAATCGAAATAAAAATAAAAACTCATCAACAATTAAACATTCCCTTGTTTATCATGTTTATTGATTATATTGAACCATATCCTTTATAAGGAAGCCTTTGGAAGCCACTGTCATTTTGATAACCCCTTTAGGGCCCCTAGAGCTTATGAATTACGACGGGAATAATTTAATATAGCAAAAACAGTTGCAATCTATAAACAAGTTGTCACTTTTCTTCCAATATTAATTCAAATTCAAACTGCTTACTCTTCCGGGGCACCTTGGTTCATTTTTGTTACGACTTGAGTTCGCGTTGTTGATTTCCGTTCGGTTGATTTTGCGTTTTGTGTTTCTTCGTGCTGATCTTGTTCGTGTTTACCGGTTTTGTCGTTGTCCTTTCGACTTTTGACACTCGAACCCCCCCCATTGGTGCCTCTTTGCTTCTTTCAAATATCTTTTTAATTAAATGTCAGAGAAACTTAAAAATTTTCCCCAAACCAAATCAGAAACTTGCTGATAATTTGTCTAAAATTTTTAAAGGGCAAACATTTGGTCTCAAATGATGAAAAAATAAACCAATAAGGAGTTTATGGTCGTGACTATCGGGTAGAACCCTCTGCAGCGACTGTTAAACAATACACACTATGTGCCAATGGTTGTCTTGCCCATGACAAAAGGTTATTTTTGACCTTGTATAATGCAACCAAGAAAATGTCAGTTGAATCCTGTATCAATAAAACCTGGCCCAGTTAACAGGTTAACCAAGTTTTAAAAACCTTTGGATGAATAAATAATATTTTACAGCATTGTCCGTTGTTGCCTTTTTATAGTGCATTTTTGCCTCTTTTTTTGACCATATGCCATAAAAGAAAGGGCAAATTAATTATTTTTTAAATATATGTACATTTAAATATGCTAGGTGCATCATGGTCATAGAAGTGTTTCGATTAATCCTAATTGCAAACACAACCGTTATATGAATAATTGATTGAAATATAGATAACAACAAAGTTCCTGACGCGCGTTTCGTCAATTCTAGACTCATCAGAGGCGCTCTACCAAAAGTTAAAAATGCCAAACACTATATGAATATGAAGAGCAAAGAATAATACCAAAAGATGTCGAACGAGAAACCAAATTACGACTTAGACCAACCTATGTCTGGGGTAGGAAGAACCTTAGGGTTTTGACAATTTAGAAATTTAAACGTCAATGTTTTAACACAACAGTGTTGATGCCGGAGCGGGTTAACCTCGGGAAATCAAAACTCCACCAAACATTTGTATTAATGTTGAATGCTTATTTTAGTAGGTTTTACTGTCCTTTGATTACTTTGAACTCATTGCCAAATAATTGGTGAGTACCTTATACTGGAACTAGGACCGAAAACTGTCCTCTATTTGCAAAGAGTTTTCATGTTGGATAGGTATTTAATAAATTCATGTCCGTTAATTTTGCTCTACACAAAAATTAAACGTTATGGCGAATTATGGACCAGATTGTGACTGTTCCCTCTTTTTATTATAGGTTGGCTTTGTATTGAAGATTTCAAGTGGAGAATAAAAAAATGTTTGTTATTTTTTTCTGCTTTGTAAATGCTTTTGTTGTTTGTTATCTATTCTTTATAATTACTTACAGTTATGCTTAGAGTGTTGATCAAATTGCGACGACTGACAATGTATTTCCGAGTCACATGCACACTGCAATCGTACATACTCATCCGATTGGGCATGGCACTTAAACCAGTATCCTTCTTGGCCTTTGAATAAATATCAAAATGCTTTACATCGATAACAAATATATTACTCTAATTATAATAGAATGAATGATGGAAAATCTATTCTTCAATATTCATTGTTACATTAGAAGTTGATCTTTTTAGATTAAGGTAAGACTATTAAATGATATTTTTGGGAGTCTTTTTATAAGAAAAACAAACTAAAATTTATGCCTGATATACCTTTTGTTATAAACAAATCTATGCAACGCTTAAGCTTAACATGCATTTTATGTGCATCTGTGATCCTGAATCAGTTTGACATATTTTAACAGAATTAGGAAACAATACAATTTGAAATTTGTGCCAAAAGAAGTTGTATGTTTTTTTATGGTAACTCGGTCCTAACTACTCCAATGTCAAATATGCATAGGAAAATATAAACCGACATGTACCCTACCAGACTTTCATGTTAACCATGTTACCAAAAACACAAAACATGTTTGCCTCACCTTTTATTGTTGTTGTACCGTCAGTCTTTGGTTCTATGTCATCACCTTTAAAAAATAAAAAGTCTTTCTCAGGCTGAATTAACTACTTTTCAGTCCATGAAATAATTTTTCATTAAAATTTATTTGAGCTAAACCAGTAACTTTTCAGCATGATAGCCATACAGACAGTGAAAGTAAAATCGGGTCTTCAGTTGTTTAATCTAGAAATGGCGTCAATCAAATGTGGATCCTATAGAATTCGGAAGAAGTGCTGGAGATTGTTAGCTCTAAATCACTTTGATCGTGGAACAGCTAGCATCAAAACTTTTGATTTCTGTACACTTTATACTTTTGTTCACATGAACAACTAACAACTCAAAATATGATTGGCACAATAAATTAAACACAGTTAAAAAAAAATAAAATGGAAAATGCAGGTTCAAATATCTGGTATTTGATAATACTAGGACTTCCTTTTTCACCACTGAGTCTAAGAAAAAGAATAATTACGGAGGACCAAATAATCGACTTTATGGCCCTGTCACACTATAACGTTTTAGCCAACGTGTGCCGAACGTTCAAATAATTTTCTAAAACGTTGTAACACGTTGGCAGTCGCTGTAAAAAGTTTCAAAAAATATCTCGGTGAACGACCACAAAGCGTCAGACTAACTACCTGCAACGCACGACAAACTTATTCAAAACTTATCTATAGCGTTCGTCCGGCGTACTTGACGTTTGCCTAGCGCATGTGTGACGACTGCAGAACGCATTCATAGCGTTAGTCTAACTTATGATTTTTTCTCTCGGTGGGGAGACCTATAGGATTTCTGTTAATTTCTTTAGTATTATTTCGTAATAGCCCAAATAGATCTATTATCTGGCTTAAATGTATTGCTGGATTAATTAATAATTATAGAAATTTAGTTTCGTTATAAAAATATTGGTTTTCAGCGTTCTGGTAATATGAATGTATAATTATTCTAAAGCCGTTTTTTAACCAAAAGTGATGATTTTTGCATTCAGTCTAAAAGAATAAAACATAGTGTAGATTTTATATTTTGATATGTCAAAAATATACAGAGAGGAATGCATGCGCTTGTAAACAAACTCTCAAAATCTCAAATGAGTATATACATGTAAGAAATACCGGTCTGTAGATGACTAATCCTAAAATGACGGATGTTAATAGAGAAAAACGCGTGTGCTTATTGAATATCTAAAATACACATTATTTCAAATGAGTATTGAAGTTAGACTTTCGTTACTCGTTGTATTAGAGTGTTTTTCTACCCCCCCCCCCCCCAAAAAAAAAAAAAAAAAATTCATCGAAAACACGACAGGTGTATTACAATTTGCAAGACTTCCTTTCAATTCCAGACCATTTAAGTTATCTTTGTTATATTCAAGATTTTTTTGGCTTTGTTCATTGTTTTTTATTTTTATTTTTCATTTTTCAGGTTTAAATTAGTATTTGAAGCTTTTGAAATTGACTTTCCCCCTTGTAATTCAATCTAACTTATAAAATTCTGGGGTTGATACGCTACTCGTTCGTTACAATGACGCTCTGTGCGCTCTGTACACGTTTTAAACACGTTGAATATGTTTCTTGGTCGTTAGACTGACGCTAGACGTGCGCTGCATTATCGCTAGACACGTTAGTTTCCATTTAGCTTAGCGTTCGTCAAACGCATTTCAACGTGTGCACAACGACCACATAGCGTACATCAGCGTGTGTATAACGTCCTTCTAACTTATGCCTAGCGTTCGAATAATTTATTTCTAACACGTTGGCGAACGTCGGAAATTTTAAGCATGTTGAAAAATTTGCGAAGCACTCGGCGATCACCAACGCACGGTGACGTTCGCTAACGTGTTTGTAGCGTGTTCATAACGTGTACAAAACTTACGCAACGCACACCAGCGTGTTGAAAATATATTCTAAAACGTCGGCACACTTTGGCTAAAACGTTATAGTGTGACAGGGCCATTATAGACATTATATATTTGTTCAGTCTGGTGGACGTGTTTTACCAACAAACCATAAGGATTCGAATGGGCACTTATTGTGCATCTTTGCTTGCTGAATTGTTTCTTCATCCATATGAAATAGACTTCTAACAATCATTTCTAGACAAAAAGATCGTAGAATAGCTCTTTCTTTTAAGCTCACATTCCGTTATATTGATGACTAATGGGTCATTCAATTGTCAAAAGTTTGATAGGACAACGACAAAACCAGTAAACACGAACGAGAACGGCACGAAGTGATTACTGGTTTTGCCGTTGCCCTTTTGGACTTTTGACACTCGAATGCCCAATTGATGCTAGTAGCTTCTTAAACATAAATTTGGTTTTAATTACATTGTACATGTCAACTACAAAGTGATTTTTAAAATCATGTAAAATATTTTCATTTTTGTGAAGAAAATTCGGTAACACGATAATGTGTACCATATGGGTTTGTGGTTCGGCGACTCAGCTGGGTTTTGATTCATAACCAGAGATGAGAGATTCAGCATCAATCTAGCTTATTTCGTAGACTGTTTTTAAAACGTATTTGTTACCCTGGTGGACTTAATAATGAAAACGATATAATATGAAAGAATTTAAAAACTCATTTTAACCCTTATCATGGGCATCTATTTTCTTCACAGAATAGGTGGAGCCAAAAAATATCCTCCCTTTTGAATCCACTACATGACAAAAACTAACTTGCAAAACAATTACAAAGCATTTTCAACGAAAAGGGGGAGGCATATTAAGCGATCCAATCAAACATTTTTGAAATACAAATTACAACAAAGTTCCAAGCAATAAATTTTCCTACGCCTGACATGCGTTCCGTCTATTCGTGGCTCATCAGAGGCTCTCTACTCAAAATATTTTTAAAAAAGCCTAACACAATGTCCAGATTTAGAAGAGCATATTGCAATTATTTCAATTATTGCAATTGGGATACAAGAATAACTGGTACCAATGTTACTTACTATGAACAATCATAGGCTTGCATAGTTCTCCCAGTTCTTCACCGACTGAAAATATGGAAATGATTTGTTAAACTACTCAATAATAGCACTTTACATGTTTAAGAACAAATTCCGAGGTCGATACATTTTTTTAAATTTGATAAAAAATGTTTAAAATCGTTACTTTTCTACAATTTCATCATGTTTCACTTTAACTACTGATGATAACAGAAAGGGTACGTTATAAGTACTAATTTGTGTATAGCCAATCAAATTGATGGACTTGATATATGGCGTTCCGAAAGTTTCTTCTCGATTTATTCAAGGAATCGGATAATTCATTGATAACGTTACTAACTGATAACTGACAACTTTCCAACTTATCAGAATCCAATAATTTCAGTTAAGGTCTTTTACTTTCCCAAGGGAAGATCTTATTAAATTTGTTTGATTATTATTTTTTTTTTAATTGTTCTTTTCCGTTAGCTTAAGAAAAATTGTAGAAATATATCTTGTCGATTCTTTGAACGATTATTCGGTCATACTTTATCTCATTCTGGCTGACTCTGGAAAACTGATCCATTTTAGAAACAGAGTTATCTCCCCTAACAATATTTAACCTTGTTATCAGTCAACTCAGAAACCGTAACTAAAATTCTGAAGCGTCGGAATTGTTACCTGACCCCTGGCCATGTTTTTTCACCTAAACATTTTTTATCGATCAATTTCCTGTTTACGCTTTTTTGACTCAAATGTCAAAGTTGTTCGATTTCGACGAATTGTGGTCTTGATACCATATTTGAAAGTTTATTTTTTTCATTCCACCATTTTCAAAATGGCCGTCATTGAAATTTTATTATCACTTTAACTCAATACTAGAGGCTCCCAGGAGCCTGAATCGCTCACCTGGGTGCCGTTTCATAAAACGATCGTTATTAACGATTATCGTTAAATTTAACGTGCGCTCTACGATCACCTTACGACTGACAATACGTGCGTTTCATAAAACAATCGCTAAGGAAACGTTAATTTCCAAACGCTAATCAATCGTAAATCACTCGCTGTTTGTCGTTCTATTTTTAGACGTTAGGAATTCCCTTTAACTCTTTGATGTTGGAGTCATAGTAAGTAACCAACTAACTAACTAACTAATTTAGTTTACAGAAGATCATCTCTGAAAAGGAAACAACATTCTACAATAGACAAAATATCATACAATAACAAAACACACGGAACACATAATATTCAGATATCATTATTATAACCTAATTAATATACTACAAAGGGTCTGGGAACCAATCCCTCTGACGAATTTCGAGTCTTCATACAATCTTCCAAGAATGAAAATAATCTGATTAGAACATCAGTTTCAGACGCATTCATTAAATATTTAAATTTTTCAAGGATATCTAGGTTTCGAAATTCGAATACAAATTCAGATATATCTGCGAAAAATAAATTTCTTGAATTTTCGAACAAATCGCACTCGCAGAAGAAATGGAATTCATCTTCTATCTTATTAGATCTAGCATTACATGGTTTACAGAGACGTTCATTTGACGGAGTTTTGTTGTATCGCCCCCTTTCAATTTCAAGATTATGATTTGAAATTCGTAGTTTAGATAAAAGTTTAATATGTTGCCTTGGTACACCCGTTGGTACATTCAGTTGTGTATAGGTTTCAGGTTTGTATTCTTTTTTTCAGTGTATTATATGTGCAAAGTTTGTTATGATCATCAGAAGAAAGGATGGAAAAGAAGTATCTGTTGTATCTCTCTTCAAATTTCTTTCTTAACGCATATACCAGATAGTACCCTTATTATTCCACACATGAATAAATCCCATTGTTTTGAGCAGTTCAAGAATATGTTTGTTAAATGAACTCGGGAAAGTTTTGTCAATATATTCCGCTGTTCTAGATGCTAATTTACCGTTATGTATAGATAAAGCCAGTATTTTATAGACTGTAACATAACAGAGATGGATATATATTGGATAACGGCCTAATTCGGCCATTGAGGCTATATTAGAAGCATACTTGTTTACCCCTAACACGAATTTACAAAACCCGATATGTACTTTTTCCGGGATAAAACTGAGGAATGAATCTTCTAAGGCGTTATTTTTATCGGAAGTGAGTTTTTTTGTCTAAATTCATAATATATGGTCCCCACAGGTCGCTTCCATACGTTAAAACTGGTTTCACACACGAGTCAAATAATTTAAACATTAGTTGGGAGTTATTGTGATGACTCTGGAACTTCCGCTTTATCAGAAAAAATACTTTTAGTGCTTTTTTCTTCAAATTATCTACAGCGTGAGTAAAGGAGCCCGATGCTCTCATTAAGAGACCAAGGTATTTGTACTCTTGCACCGTTTTTATTGGTGTGTTGTCATATGAAAGATTAACATTTTTAAGTAGCCTCCCCGTTTTATTGAAGACTATAACTTGGTTTTTTTCGGTTTTTACTTTTAAATTCCATTCTTTACAATACAACGCAAGCATAGAGAGGCAATTTTGCAAACCCTCTTGGGACTGAGACATTAGAATAATATCATCCGCGTACATAAGATAATTACAAGTGGTGTCGCCTATAGTAATCGGTTCACAGTTAGAACCTAATCGGTGTGGAAAATCATTCAAAAAGAGATTAAAGAGCAAAGGACTTAAAATGCATCCTTGCTTTACGCCTATGTTTGAACAGAATCCTTGTTTTGGAATTGACTGTACCGGGGAAAGACAAAATCAAGAAAGTATATGCAAAAAAATAGGTAGGTTCTTTTGAAAATTTATTTTAAAATGGTTATAGTATTTTAAGACAATTTTGTATATAATTGGGTATTCTTTTTAATTTTCATTGAAAAAGGTCTGGTCTCATACAAATATGGGTTATGTTTTGTCCGGTTTTATATAGATGTTCCCCATGAAATTCTGCTTCAACAATAAATCCTCATCCCTAATTATATTTGGCAATAATTAAAAGCTATAATACGTGTTTACTTAATGAAACCTGAGAAAGTTATGACTATTTTTTTTTATTGTCTCAGATGAAACTAATATAAAATTTGCAATTTACAGAATAAACTGATATGGGTAATAAAAATATCGATTTTAATTAGTTAACTCTTTATGCATAAAGGTATGGGACTTGTGGCAAATTTTGGGAAGCAATAGTCATATTTCTTGATTTCCTGTTTTTGTATCACATCAAAATGGTCGCCAGAAACCTTGCTTACAAAAGACCTCAACACATTTAAGCCGATTTTTTTTATTTACTAATCAAAGTACCGAGAGTTATTACCGTGTTAGTAAAGCAAGAAAAAGTACCACCTGAGAAAATTACTGTCATTAGACTGGAGATTGAGGATTAAGGAAAGGTCTTTTTTTTGTGTATAATTTTGGGCCTCAGTTTTCAAGCATTGTATTTGTATACAGATATTATTTTTAAAAAAAACCAGGATGCGGGTTGTGAACAGCTTTATTATGGGTGAAATATCACCGACGGGACATTAATAAGCAAACAACAATCAATCGATCTACAACATTTAATAAGGGCAGGTACCCGTTTCAACTACATTTGTCATGATTTAGAAAATATAACACCCCCTTGGTAAAATTTCGGTGATTGCATTTCAGCATTAATTACCGCCCTCAATTTTTTTTAGAATGAAAAGTTAAAAATAGTATATGACATGAATAAAAATAGAATACTAATTTTACTTCCTGGAAAATTAATGTACGCGGACCTGATAGAAGGCACCCAACAAACGGCGTTTCAATATTTGACAGTTGATTTTGTAAAGTGGAAGTATTATTTGAAATCATTTAACAATTTAATCGTGATTTTATTGACAAAATTGAGAAAAAAATAAAACAATTTTAGTATAAGTAAGTCGAGTCCAGAAAAAGAAACTCCCATCAAGTTTGCATTGCAGATGGCCTGAACATTCAGGGCATGGTACCCCTTTCGGCAAACAAAAGACTGCTCATCTTCCACTGGTCTGATGATGGGTATAAGGGTTCCGTCTTTTGCTCCTACTACGTTGGGCATCCCTGCAATTTAATGGAAATCTTCTTTGACCTCTCTTAAACTTTTCTGGTTGAAGCCAAACTGGATTTTTCCCACCAAAGTTGATACCAATTCATCAGTGACGCTCTCAATAACCCTTGAAACAGAATATCTACTGATGCCATGAATGTCACCGATCTCCGATAAAAATCCTCCTTTTGCGTAAAACCTCAGTCAGTCAGTGTGGTGAGAATCTGCAGAAGAGGGGAAATGGCGTGATTCCTCAATGAGGGTCTCTCCAGTCTTAGACCTACCATGTCTACCAGTTAAAAAATAGAACCTCTTGTTAGACGATACCTTTGAATAATCCCCACATCGTCAAGAATATCCATCACATTGTTGCGATCCCTAAATACTCTTTGTCGTCTCAGCGATCTCCGGTTGTTTGCGTTTAAGATTTGAACAAGTGTAGCCATCTTTGAAACTAACGCTTAATTAGCGAGAGGTTCATGCACACGTTAATAGCGATTGCTATTTGCACGCTAATTGCGATCGTCGTTAATAGCGATTGTTTTATGAAACGGATTATTAGCGATGCGATTAGTTAACGATTGAACGTTAGCTAACGATCGTTTTATGAAACGGCACCCTGATCTCTTATGCCATAGTTCGAATAAATTTCACAAACTTTCAAGTATACAAAGTTGCAAAACAATCCTTTCGGTGGTTTCAGAGAAGATTTTTGGAAATCAGTTTAAACTAAAAGAAAAAACAGTTAAAGGGCAATAACTCCTGTAAGGACCTTTTGATGCTGAACAAGCAAATTTGCTTCAGATTTTTCTCTATTTCTTATACTTTTCAGGACATCCTAAAGATCAAGTGTACAAAGTTTCAAAGCAATCCCTTCTGTGGTTACAGAGAAGAAGTTTTTTGAAAATCAGTGTAAATTAATGGGAAAAAACAGTTAAAGGGGAACAACTCTTCAATGGCTGATCTGACAATTTTGACTCTGAAATCAATGTTGTAGATCTGAATGAGCATAACAATTCTGCAATGCTAACATTTTCCTCTAGCTCTAATGGTTTTGAAGATATTGTCAAAAAACTGCAAAAATGGACAATTTTGACGATTAAAGGGCAATAACTCCTATAAGGAGTTGTTTCACAATTTTGACTCAATGTAGAGATTTGTAGAGCTTTTGATGCTGAACATGAAAGGTTGCTTCCGATTTTCTCTATCTCTTATATTTTTGAGTTATAAGCCAAAATCAATGGTCTGCCCCCCCTGTTCTATTTTTAGCAACGGCAGCCATGTTGGTTGGTCGACATGAATACAATTCACAAACTTTGTAGAGGACATCCTAAAGATCATGTATACCAAGTATCAATGCAATCCCTTCAGTGGTTTTAGAGAAGAAGATTTTTTAAAATCAGTGTAAATTAATGGAAAAAAACAGTTAAAGGGGAATAACTCTTAAACGGCTGATCTGCCAATTTAGACCCTGAAATCATTTTTGTACATCTCAATGAGCTTAACAATTCTGCAATGCTAACTTTTCCTCTAGCTCTAACGGTTTTCAAAATATAGTCCAAAAACTGCAAAAATGGTCAATTTTGATGATTAAAGGACAATAACTCCTATAAGGAGTCGTTTCACAACTTCGACTCAATGGAGAGTTTTGTAGAGCTTTTGATGCTGAACAAGAAAGGTTGCTTCGGATTTTCTCTATCTCTTATACTTTTTGAGTTATAAGCCAAAAACAATGGTCTGACACCCCTGTTCTATTTTTAGCTGGTTGGTCGACATGTATATAATTCACAAACTTGGTAGAGGACATCCTAAAGATCATGTATACCAAGTATCAATGCAATCCCTTCAGTGGTTTCAGAGAAGAAGCTCTTTGAAGAAAAGTTAACGGACGACGGACGACGGACGCTTAACGATGACAATAGCTCACATGACCCTTCTGGTCAGGTGAGCTAAAAAACTATAAAAAGTTGAAGCAGACAATAAATCAGAAAAAAAACGTTCCTCCCATTGAGACTGTGCGACGTAACCGTTTTCAAGTTAAGACCCTTAGCACGTTTAAGCTAATCGGTACATAAACATATAAACCGTCAGGGATACTATAGTAAACACATGATTTTCTATTTTACTGTCATAACAAGCCCTTTAATTTAAGACTAAAATTTGTTTGGAAACAGGCAGACATTTTCAACTGTACACAATTGAATCAGACAATACATGAGAAAATTGTTCGAAATGTCAAAATCTACAAAAATATGTTGAGGTATGTTAGCGTAAACTTCTCGTTTTGAGTTACAGTTCATGATGCTTATTTTGATTTTTTAACCTTAATTGAGGATGAATGAAACATATGACCCATTTAAAAGATAATTAAAAGACCTACAATTTAAACAGTACATGATTTTGTTCAGTGGTTTCAAAATGTACATGTTAATTTGCCTATAATTGCTTATATGTCGCTTTGCAACACGTTACTAGTGACATTAAAAAAATGATAGCCCTGAAGGTATAAGTTTTGACCAATAAACCATCTAAAGCATGAACTTACCAGTTCCTAGAAAAGTGTGATCACTTTCTAATACACAATATTGTGTATATTCTGTAAAATGAAAAAAAGAGAAAGTTAACGTTTCTTGTGTTCATAACCATTAATTATATAATTTTACAACATGCATAAATGTACCTCATTTTGATAATATTCATTTTTTAAAAAAATATCTGTTAAGCTTCGACAAGATATAAGCCATTCAAATCTCCGCAATGTCTTCTGCTACATTGCAAGACAAACGAGTCTTTACGAAAAAAATTAATCGAAGAATTTTTTGAAAATACTGATCATTATGAACAATATAATGACAACCAAAAATTAAAAATACTTCTTAATCCAAATAGCTATAAACAAGTTTATGTTATAAGTTCCTATTTAAAACAATCATTAGTATTGAGGACATGGGACTCTTAATAAAATACTTGCAAAGCCTATATTGCATTGTTCACGTAAAATATCATGTATTATACGTTAATTATGTATTTCTACTGTTGTTTTGTTATATTATTTGTTTTTGTCACAAACTCTGTCTAGATGTTTATATGACAATAAATTTGATTGATTGTTATTATTTATAGCAATGCCGAACTCCTCCTAATTCCCATTAGTTACCGTTCGTTACGGACATTCCGGGCATGTCTTTATCGAGAAAGTCTATACTAAGGATAAGCCCACTGCGAAGTAGTTTGTATTAATGCATGAAGTATGAAATTCTTTTGACCGTCGTTTACGCAGGCCGAAATGCGCTTTAAATCAAACAAAAGGATTGGAACTCTTTGTTATAGGAGGCGAGAAAATGATTGAGAATTTGTGTACAATTTTGTATCATGAAATAAAGCATTTTTCATTAACTAGAATATAAAAATTGAATGTTGCTTTTAATGGTTTGTTAATTATTGTTGATATATGTTAAAATTTCGAACAACAACTCATTTAGAAAAGCAAATTGGCTAAAATAACGAAAAATATGAGGTCTCGTTATTTTCTGCTACCTTTTTTGGCCGTACATATGAAATGCATCTTTTTGACGAAATTTTAAAGTATTATAATATTTCTTCCATTTCATGTCATCGATACGGTGGCACAGCCGAATTTTTTTGTTTAATTCAACATTTAAAACATTGCTTTTTTGGCGGGAGAGTCATAACAAAGGTCGAAGTCGAGCACACCAAAAATGATTATGTTAAATATCTGTGGTTTCGTAAACAAATTTTTAGACTTTTTGAAAATGTAACTGGGGCAAAATAATTTTAATAATCAAGAAAACATGTAAATAGTGAGTTTGCAAGAAAAAGACAACTCGTTTCCTAGTTTAAAGTACATGTGCCTATATATAAGTACAAAGGTCATTTAAGGTAATCCGTGTTTACAAATAGACTTATTTCTAAAAATAGAATGAACACGTGTACCAGTTCATTTTATAGTGTAAAACACAACAATTTCATTACAATCTTAATATATTATTCACGGTATTGTTGTGTGTGTGTGTGTGTTTTTTTTAAATGTATGCGTAAAATTCAACAATGCATGTATGATTTATTGAAACCAGCTTTATAATAGCATTCATGTAACTTGCTAACAAGTTTCAAGTGCACAAAGTACTGGCACCTCTAATAAATGTAACAATATGTTCAAGTGTTATGTCTAATATGTCAGAGGCGGATCCGGGGGTGGGGATGTTCATGGGGCTAGAACAACCCCCCTTTGCCTAGAATGTTATATATAAGTATCGTGTAATTTAAAACCACATTTCGTCCACATTTGACATTTGACACCTATGACCCTCCCCCACCCCCCCCCACCCCGGATTTCGAAAATTTATGAATCCATTCTGTATATAATGATCCCAACTTAAAATAAAAACGGAATAAACGAAACAATACACATATACGGATATTAGACAATTCATTGGGGGGACAGAATTGCTGATTCTGATGATCCAGATTTTTGCCAAACAGTCCTGCACATAAATTAAATTGAAAAATAATGTCCTTGTCATTAGTCATTAGAAATAAAGAATTTCTCAACATTTTCAGCATTTTGTGAAAATTGCTTGTGACAAAATTATTTTAGCGACGAATACGGTGCAGAACAAATTTCTAGGGTGGGGTGGGCGTGGGGGGAATCTATCTCCCCAGGCTTAATGCATGCAATCGTACAAATGAAGCAAATCATAAAGAGTTGCGTTTCAAAATTCATACTTGACAAATTTTATGGGGGCATCATGTAAACGTATGTATACTCTTAGACAAATACGGAATTTTTATTTCATGAGCAGCGAGATGTTAGTTTGTTATAGCGTTTTTTGTATTGTCTTTCTTCACCGGATTTGACAAAACCTAAACGAATATCCTTGACAATGTGAAGTATGTATTTTATACTTCAACAAACAAAAACTGCTTACCCTTCCAGAGAACCTGGGCTTACATTCGTTTCTTATTGGGGTTTGTGAGTTTTTTGTGTGTTCGTCCTTTCTCTATATAGTCATGACAATGAATAGAAAGTATAATTTGTATTATTAGCCGATTTGGGGAAATATGTTCTGATCTTGTAAATGGTATCTTAGAAAATCGAAAAGTAACAAGACATGACATAAAGTACAAATACTTTTTTTGAAATGAAGCTGTTTTATTTAATTGTAAGTTTTTAAAGTAGAATTATAAGTAGACGAAGGTGCTTGTAGGTTATTGAATCTTGAGCTTCGTACAGTTCTAGGCATTTAGGATCATCTCGTTCGTCACGTTCGTCTACACCTAAAATGTAAAAAAAAGTATTCAAGCATAAACTACTACAATAAGTACACTAAGGGAGCGACCATTTGATTTTTTTTGGGGGGGGGGCTATGGTAAAATTTTATAAAAAGGTAGGACAACGTTTTTGAAATAAACAAAACGAAGGATGCAGTTTTTGAGGAAAATTTATGATATACGTAAAAAAAAATTAAAAAGTGCCCAAATTAGCCCGCAAAAAAACATCCAGACTCGATTTTTCCGAAAAAAAAAAAAAAAAACATTCGTAGCCCCCTATAAAAATAAAATGGTTACCCCTAATTGAATACTGTCGGGGAACTTTCATATAAAAATATGATATACAACGAGGTAAATGATTTGCATAAAAAGTACATAACACTTAGTCAGGGTAGAGGGTCGAGGGGTTCGGGCGACCCCCCCCCCTTTTCTGAGGAAGAATAAAGGTCGATAAAAATCCACTGATAATTGATCGTGTGCTATTAAAGTCTGAGAAATTTTGTCTGAATAACCAACATTCGAACCCCTTCTTAACAAATTCTGGCTACGGGTAATCATACAGCAACATTTATTTTTGCATGATCTTGCATGGCCAAAAAAACCTTGAAACTTTCCCTTCTTAATACAGATCAATCTTCTTTTCTTGTGCTACATGACAGTTATATTTCCAATCAAAATTTATTATTTAGATAGGGGAAATCTCAAAATCAAATTAGGTAGCAATAATTTCATATTTAATTGAAATATGTGCATAAAACTGCACATGAAGCAAAAATTGGCTGAAAAGCAAAATTACAAAACGTGAAAACAAGAAAGAACAATTATCTTTAATCAGAATACAAATTAAAAGATTTCGTTATATAATGTTAAAATATGTCACTTCAAGTCAAACACACCTAAAGACTAATCAGGCGTTTTCTTATTATTTCCCCTGATAAATCCTAGCAACGGGGTATTAAAAAGTGCTACCTTTTTTGGCCGTACGATAGATTTCCTTTTTTTCCAACGGATTCATGTAGAATAATATATTACCCTTTTATTTGACGTAACGGCTAGGTGGCACAGCCGAAAAAAACGTTTTAAACTGGCTTGGAAACTTTGTTATTTGTAGTTCCGGTATTGTATGTCTTCTCACTTCTGACATAATATTAGACTCAATTGTATGAATAAATATATATTTATTGTTTGTTCTTAAAGATAAATTATATTTGAACTCACCGATATGAAATATGTACGTCCGTAACAATGTAGATCACTCCAAAACTGCTTTGTTTGGGTCCACTTGAATCACTTGTTTACATCACAGAGATTGTGCAAACACAAAAGAGTGAAATATAAGAGGGAGATAATTTTGAGAAAGCATATTCCGGCCTGTACGTATGTTATAAATCCATTTCAAAGCATTATTTGATATCTTTGTAACATTTAAAATTTAATTTTTCCATTGTCTTACCTTTACTTTGTTCTTGTTCCCCTGATAACGATGAGACTATACCACTCCCTGAGCTTATGTTGTGTGTTGGTTCTTTATAATGCACCAACATAACGATGGTGATAATTATTCCCACTGACACCAATATTACACCAACGACAATGGATATTTTATAAATAAACTAGATAAAGAATAAAATAAATTAAGAAAAATTATTACACGAACATCAAGTTGGCAAGTAAAATAATCCTAGTGTACAAATAAATATTTACAAATACAGTACAACAATCATGACAATCTTGGATCAAAGAAACTAGTGTGAACTCGATGGCATAATCAGATATAGCTTCTACAACGCGATCGAGTTAATTTTTAAATTTCTAAATAAATTTGATATTAATGGCGAGGCTTGCTTAGCGATAAAAATATCAAATTCATTTCCCGAGAAGTAAGAAAATCCAAAATCACCTAGAATTTAAGTTGTAGAAGTGTTTTCTTTTCTAATGTCTACAAAGCTTCGCCGAGCGCAGCATGATACGACCGCAACAGGTTGAACCCTGTACGTTTTAGGCCCAATATGGATAGTCAATTGCTTTGGACACATCCAGCCCTTGGTGGACTGACACAGGTTTTTGACACATGCAACTTTTGGTGGACTTTCCACTCACATTTTAAAAAGAATTATTTTTTTCCAAAGGAGATAAAAAATCAGACCACAAATAAAAAAGTTTCAATTTTGGCCCCTAATTACATTATAGGGGGGTTGCAAAAATTAATAATCAATTTTGTATCTTCTATTTGACAAGAACAAACATGCAAAAAAAAATCAAAATCGGATCACAAGTAAAAAAGTTTCGATTTTGGTCCCTTTTGGCCCCTAGTTATGTAATAGGGAAAAAAGGGGGGTAGCAAAAATCAATTCTCAATTTTGTATCCACTATTTGACAAGAACAAACATGCAAAAACAATTTTCAAAATCGGACCACAAATAAAAAAGTTTCGATTCTAGCCCCTTTCCGCCCCTAATTAGATAATGGGAAAAAAGAAGGGCACAAAAATTCATCTAGTTCATTCTTTTATTGTAAGAAACATTATGTACAAATTTCACAGGAATAGGCCAACTAGGACCTAAGTTATGGTGAAAACAAATAAAATATTTGAATTTTTTGCCCCTTTTGGGCCGCTCATTTCTAAACGAATAAAGAGGGGACCCCCAAAATTCATCCCATCCATCCATATGAAATATTATTGTAAAATTTAACAGCATTTGGTAAACCAGAACAAAAGTTATTGTGGGAACAAACAAAAAAGAAGCATTTTTGGCCCCTAATTTCTAAACAAAAAAAGGAGTGACCCCCAAAATCAATCCCATCCATCCTTTTAAGGTAAGAAAGATCACTGTCAAATTTCATACCAATAGGAGAACTAGAATTAAAGTATTAGTTATTGTGGGAACACTAAAGTTAACAGACAACACAGACGACGACGCAGACGCAGACGACGACGCAGACGACGACGACAGCGTCATACCATTTTACGTCCGCATTTTTTTTTGCGGTCGTATAAAAATTTGAAAAAGGTTGATCAGCAATTGCTCGTGCAATTACGCTGAGAAGAAAGGTGAAATATTTTTCCACAATTGGTTGAAAGGTTAATAATGTTCACTACTTTTCGATGTTTGTTTGTTCTTATTTTATTGCTGCATTAAATCTCGCAGGCAGGCGCGTGTTGAATAACATTTTCTTTTGTGCATTAGGGCTGAATGAAGCCCGTTTGAAAAATTGCATAAGAAAAAAAACATTAACGGGTATCTATAGTAGTAGCATACATTTGTCGCCTGGTCAAGAGGAAAACATTACACATGTTTCAATGAGGAACTTACTATTTCTCGAGGCGCGTAGCACCGAGGTTAATGTTAATTTAAGAGAGGGAACAACTGTACTGAGTAAACAAATGTTTTAGTATACTGAATCGGTAAACTCCCTAACTGGAACCACGCCTACTGTCAATCATTAAAGCAATAACCATCACGGATATTAGAAATTAAAATTGCAACAAAATTCCAGACAGTCAATTTTGCTACGCCTAACGCGCGTTTGGCCTATTCAAGACTTATCGGAGGTGCTCTACCAAAAGTTCAAAACAGCGCTAACTATCCCGGATAATAGAAATAAGAAATACAACAAAGTTCTAGACAATTATTTAACTACACCTTAAATCCGTTTATTCAAGAATTATCAGAGGCGTTCTACCAAAAGTTGAAAATGCCACACACTATATGAATATTAAGAGCAAAGAACAATATAATGTCAAAAACATGTCGAATAAAAAAAATCAAATTATGGCTATAGACCCGTGTGTGAGTAAGAACATTAGGATTTTGACAATATTCCTTTCAATATAAAATAATAAAGATTAGCAATTATTACACAAGTTTGAGTTTAAGACCAAAATAACGTTATTAAACTTTTTATCTTCAATGCTTGATGATTCAAGGACACTACAGATTCTAGGAGGTCTGCTTCATATTTGGATCTATTTCTCGAAATTGACACACAAGGAAGGCTTTGTACAAAGCTCTATGCCAAACGTGATGACTTCAACTTTCCAATAGTTAACTTTCCCTTTCCGTGTAGCAACATTCCGTCCGCTCCAGCATATGGAGTTTACGTATCACAATTGATTCGTTATTCCAGAGCATGTGGGGAGTACAACGACTTCCTTGATAGAGCTACACGGCTGACAAGCAAATTGTTAACACAGGGGTACGTTGCTCCCAGGTTGTTGTCATCACTCAAGAAATTTTACGGACGACATCATGTGCTTGTATGCAAATACGGGATTTCTATCTCTCAGATGAGCACAGATGTTGGTTTGACATAGAGTTTTGTAATGTCATCCTTTCCGGATTTGACCAACACTTAATCGATCTTTGGCAACGTGACGGGTGTGCTATAGCAAGCAGGAACTGCTTACTCTTCCGGAGCACCTGAGTTCACTCTCGTTTCGACTTGAGTTCGCGTTGCTGAATGCGGTTTTGTTGCTATGTGTGTGTGTTTTATGTTGTTATGTGGTTTGTTTTGTTGTGATGATTTTTGTCTGTTGGTTTTGTCTTTGTCTTCACGGTTTTATGATACTGATTACCCCTTTGGTACACCTTTGCTTCTTACAAAACAAAGCAAAAGCAAATTATACAAACAATCGAAATTTTAATAAACCACAATGAAACACACACACACAATAACACATAACAATAAAAAGCTTCGCCGAGCGCAGCATGCTACGACCGCAACATGTTGAACCCTGTACATTTTAGGCCCAATATGGATAGTCTATTGCTCTGGACACATGCAGCCCATGGTGGACTGACAAAGGTTTTTGACACATGCTTCTCTGGTGGACTTTCGACCCAGGGGTAAAAATATAAATTTTCAATTTTGTATTCTACTCTTGAAAAGAATAATGTTTGGGAAAAAAATAAAAATCGAACCAGAAAATTTTTTCAAATTATGATTACAGCCCCTTAGGTATAGTCCATTTGAGTTCTATAAATCAACGAAAATTCTTTTAAATTTTTTTGTCTCTCAAATAAAATTTATTTTTTAAACACAAATAAACTTTTTATTAGTATACGAACTCTGATAACAAAAACCAAGATGTTATCTTCTAAAACAAAAAAGTTTTCTATATGGTCTAATGCTAAATATTTCACCAATTTTAATAATACCTAAAATGGTGTGTTTATCTGACGGAACAGCCAGGTGTTGGGCCCATCTGAACATTATTGAAAGGACTAACAATAGGAGATTAGATGACCAATTAGCTCCACAAAGGGGTTTTAAAGTTATACGGAGCAAATGCTGTTCCTGGCTACTAGGTTGTACTCCCATGGATTTCTATGAATTTTTGGTCCATTTTTACTATTAAGGTCTATGGAAAACATTTTTATTAATCATGCAAAAATTTTGAAATTTTTTGCCTGAGTTCGTATGCCATTAAAAAGTCATGACATATCAAAATAGTTCAAATATTTTGCAAGACGTAAATTTACAAGCCATTTTTCGTTGATTTATAAAACTCAAACTGACTTATAATGAGCGAAAAAAAGGTGGAGGTCGCAAAAATTTATTCTTAAATTTAGAATCGCTACTTGGCAAGGATGAACCTGTAAAAATTTTTTTTAATCGGACCAGAAATAAAACAGTTAGGATTTTGGCCCCTTTTTGTCCCTTATAACATAACAGTAAAAAAAGGGGACACAAAAATATATCTGCTACTTGACAAGAATAAACTTGCAAAAAAATTGTCAAAATTGGACAAGAATTAAAAAAAAATTCCATTTCGGCCCTTTTTGGCCCCTTATTATGTAACAGGTGAAAAAGGGGTGGGGTCGCAAAAATAAATTTCTCAAATTTGGATTCACTACTTGACAAAAATTAACTTGCAAAAAAAAATTTCAAAAACAAACCAGTAATAAAAAAAGTTTTGATTACAGCCCCTTTTGGCCCCTAAATACAAAACAAGTGAAAAAGGGGATGGTCACAAAAATTAATTCTCAAATTTGGATTCGCTACCTGACAAGAATAAACTTGCAAAAAAAAAATTTTCAAAATCGGACCACAAATAAAAAAGTTTCGATTTTGACCCCATTTGGCCCCTAATTACTTAATAGGGGGAAAAAGGGGGGGTCGCAAAAATTAATTCTTAATTGTGTAAATGAGCTGAACATTTAAGCAAGCAACAGCTTCTCTCTACCTGCTATAGTTTTTATTTCATAGGCCAAAAACATGAAAAAAACATTATTTTAGGGGCTGTAGCCCCTATAAGGAGTCATCTGACAACTTCGACCCTATAGAGTTTTTTGTAGAGCAAAATGAGCTGAACAATTAAGCCAGCAACAGCTTTTTGCTATCTGCAATAGTTTTCATACTATAGGGCAAAAACATGAAAAAATGCTATTTTTCACCTTTAAGGGGCCGTAACCCCTATAAGGGGTCTTCTGACAACTTCGACCGAATGGAGACTTTAGTAGAACTTTTGATCCTGAAGCAGTAATGTGGCATCAGATTTCATCTATCTCTTATACTTTTTGAATTACAAGTCAAAAACAGTAGTCTGACCCCCAGGTCTATTTTAAGCCACGGGGGCCATGTTTTTTTACGAATCAGAAATTGAAACACTACTATAGTGCAAGACACCCTAATGATCAATCATACCAAGTTTCATTGAATTCTGTTCAGTAGTTTCAGAGGAGAAGATTTTGAAAAAGTTATTGTAAGAACAAACAAAAAAGTTGAAATTTTGGCCCCTTTTGGCCCTTAATTTCTAAACGAAAAAAGGGGGGACTCCCAAATTCAATCCCATCCATCCTTTAATGGTAAGAAATATCATTGTCAAATTTCATTGCATTTGGATAACTAGAACTAAAGTTATCGTGTATACACTAAAGTTAACAGACGACGACGACGACAACGACAACGACGACAGCATCATACCATTATACGTCCGCAATTTTTTGCGGTCGTATTAAAACCAACATCATAAAATAATACATTAAGTTACTCATGATGACATAATCACAATGCATGTATGATGATATCAAATAGCAAAAAGAAATCATGACTCACCATGCATGCATAACCAAAAGATACCGACTTGAAATCATGATGAAAGACTAAAAATGCATGACCAAAAATGGCTTCTAGAAGCCATAATGAAAGACTCGCCATGCATGACCAAAATAGCTGCTAGTAGTCATGATTTAAGACTCACCTTGCATTTAAACAAGAGGCTCCCAGGTGCCTGAATCGCTCACCTGGTCTTGATGTTGACCCTATACTTTTGTAGAGCTAAATGAGCTGAACATTTAAGCAAGCAACAGCTTTTCTCTACCTGCAATAGTTTTCATTCTATAGGCCAAAAACACCATTTTTCACCTATAAGGGGCCATAACCCCTATAAGGAGTCATCTGACAACTTCGACCCTATGGAGACTTTTGTAGAGCTAAATGAGCTGAACATTTAAGCAAGCAACAGCTAATCTCTATCTGCAATAGTTTTCATTTTGTAGGCCAAAAACATGAAAAAATCGCTTTTTTCAGGGGCCGTAACCTATAAGGGGTCATCTGACAACTTCGACCCTATGGAGAATTTTGTAAAGCTAAATGAGCTGAACATTTAAGCAAGCAACAGCTAATCTCTATCTGCAATAGTTTTCATTCTGTAGGACAAAAACATGAAAAATCGTCATTTTTCAAGGGTCGTAACTCCTATAAGGGATCATCTGACAACTTCGACCTTATTGAGACTTTGGTAGAGCTAAATGAGCTAAACATTTAAGCAAGCAACAGCTAATCTCTATCTGCAATAGTTTTCATTCTGTAGGCCAAAAACATAAAAAATGGCTATTTTTCACCTTTAAGGGGCCGTAACCCCTATAAGGGGTCATCTGACAACTTCGACCCTATGAAGACTTTTGTAGAGTTAAATGAGCTGAACATTTAAGCCAGCAACAGCTAATCTATATCTGCAATAGTTTTCATTCTGTAGGCCAAAGACATGAAAAAATGCTATTTTTCACCTTTAAGGGGCCGTAACCCCTGTAAGGGATCATCTGACAACTTTGACCAAATGGAGACTTTTGTAGAGCTTTTGATGCTGGATCAGCAGCGTGGCCTCAGATTTCCTCTATCGCTTATACTTTTTGATTTATAAGCCAAAAACAGTAGTCTGACCCCCCTGGTCTATTTTTAGTAACGGTGGACATCTTTTTTGACGGATCAAAAATTGAAACACAAGTTTGGTGCAGGACACCCTAAGGATCATTCACAACAAATTTCATTAAATTCTGTTCAGTAGTTTCAGAGGAGAAGATTTTTGAAAAATTTTAACAGACGACGACGACGGACGCCAAGTGATGGTAATAGCTCACCTGGACCGAAGGTCCAGGTGAGCTAAAAAGCTGCTAGAAATTGTGATGAAAGACTTGCCATGCATGACCAAACGATAGCGACGTGAAGTCATGATAAAAGACTCAAAATGCATGATCAGAATAGATGCTTGAAATCATAATGAAATACTCACCGTGCATGAAGAAAAATAGTTGCTAGAAGCGATGATGATAGACATGCATGTCCAAAAGATACCTGCTTGAAATCGTTATGATAGATTAGCAATGCATTCTTGATCACATACGGTAGCTGCTAAAATCATGATGCATGACCAAAGAATAGCTGCTAGAAATCATGATGACTCACCATGCATGGCTTAAAATAGCCACTAGAAACCATAATGAAAGACCAAAAATAGCTTCTAATTCTAACAAGATTGCTACGCGTAGCCATGTGTCCCCCGCCGCTGCATGAAAGTTATGTGGTATGTAAATTTAAACGAAATATTCTCTGAGAAACGATCGAAATTGGTTTTTAATTTTTTTTTGGTATTATTATAGAGTACCTTTTGCTCTATCAGCCTACAAAATTTTAAAACCCTGTGCACCTAGGTAACCGAGATATTGAATGTCCTATTTCTTCCCCGTTTCCTTGGTAACGGCGGCCATTTTGAAAATTTCAAAAATTGGATGATGACCTACTAATAGTACCCTATCAGTGTGTAAAGTTTCAGCAACATCCGTTCAGTAGTATCCGAGGAATTGCACCCACAAAAACGTTTGACAAAGTCCCATTTTTCGGACTGAAAAAGCACAAATTCGTAAATAACTCGAAAACCGTAAATATCGTCTCAAAATTTGTTTGTATTATTATAGAGTACCTTTTGCTCTATCAGTTTACAAAATTTCAGAACCCTGTGCACCTAGGTAACCGAGATATTGCATTTTGAACTTTTTTTCCGTTTCCATGGAAACGGCGGTCATTTTGAAAATTCCAAATATGGGATGATCACCTACTAATAGTACCCTATGAATGTGTAAAGTTTCAGCAACATCCGTTCAGTAGTCTTCGAGGAGTTGCACCCACAAAAAACGTGACGGACGGACGGACAGACGGACGGACGGACGGACAGACAAACGGAGACCATTACTACAAAAAATAATAAGCATGAACAAAAATATCTGCTAGAAGCGATGATAGACTTGTCATGCATGAACAAATAATAGCTGCTTGAAGCCATGATGAAAAACTCACCATGCATGAACAAAAGATAACGGTCGCTGCTAGAAGCCATGCTGAAAGACTCACCATGAATGACCAAAAATAGCTGCGAGAAGCCATGATTGAAGGCTCAAAATGAATGACCAAAAATAGCTGCTAGAAGCCATGATTGAGGGCTCAAAATGAATGACCAAAAATAGCTGCTAGAAGCCATGATTGAAGGCTCAAAATGAATGACCAAAAATAGCTGCTAGAAGCCATGATGAAAGACTCACCATACATTACAAAAAATAAATGCTAGAAGTCATGATAAAAGACTCACCATGCATGACCAAAATATAGCTGTTAGAAGCCATGATGAATTACTAGCCATGCATGACATAACAATTGCTGCTAGAAATAATGATAAAGACTCGCCGTTCATGGACAAATTTTGCTGCTAGACGCCATGATGAAAGACTCGCTAAGCATGACAAAAACTAGCTGCTAGGACTTGCCTTGGACGAACAAAAGATATCTGCTTGAAATCGTATTGATATATATATTATCCATGTACTCATGACCAAAACAAAAGCTGTTAGAAATTATAATACAAGACTCGCCATACATGATAAACAAGATAGTTGAAAGAACATGGTAAAAGACTCGCCATTCATACATACACTAACAAAAGCTGGTAATGAATGAATGACGAAAGACCCATTCTGTACAGTTTTTTTTTTACCTGTTTACAACTTGTTAAGCATCCATTATGTTGTCTTGGATGGAAACCATGCTCTTCGTCTATCTTCAATTGATCCGTAACTGTGTCGTCTTCAGCCATTTGTGCCTACAAAACATAACACCGATTTAACTTAGAGTTTTATTGGTATGTTTTAAGTGACATTCTTTATAAAATTCCTATGTACGGCATCGAACCTGATCTTAGTCGTAGATTAGTTGATATTAGCCAAAACCAGCGCGGCAAGACTAAATGATACCGAGCTAATAAAAAAATATTCTAATAATACCTCGCTAATTCTTGTGACTAGGTAAAAGGATATTCTACCACTCATAACAACAATATTAAATTGGAAAAAAATACAAAGGTTAAATTTTGAGGCCAGTTTTCTCCCAATTTTAAGTTTAAGACGTTTTCTCATTTATCTAATTGACTCGCATGGTGAAAATAACAAATAACTATGTTTGGCTGAAGCTATACATGCTATAGGAGAATTTATAAATTCTAATGCTATATTGTGAAAGTTTGGGTTATAACTTTCATAAACTGTTCTAGTTTAGCTCCTATTTAACAAAAATGAACAGAGATAAAAAGAGGTAAATTTTATCAAAAAGTCTTTAAAAATTATTGAACAATCAGATTAATACACCGGAAGTCTGTGACACTTTTGCATGACTTTCTTGTTTAGTAAGTATAAACTTTCAATAATCCGGATCCTTAGGATATTTTTTTCTTTCTCCTGTTTTTAATTTTAAACTTTTATTCAAAACTAGAATGGCGGTCTTCTATGGAAGAAGAAAGCCCATATCCCAATAGAAAAACAATGGAATATTTTTTATTACGACAAGACTATAAATTTACAAACACAAGAACAGCAACACACGTTTTACGCGCGTCAACAAGAGCCCAAAATCAAGAAGAGTTATGGAATTCCACCACATCCTAAAACTGTTCATCAAATGGTCTGCAAGGTTTAATGTTTCGTGATCATTTGAAGTGCATGCGAACTAGAGGACGAAATACGATTAATTTAATGGCTTTGATTTTATTAGTGATAAGTAAAAAAAAAATCAATAAAAGAGCTACCGTAAAAAAACTTTTAAACCAAAATATATTTAATTACAATTTGATATTTCTGATTTTCCCCGATGGCAAATATTATGATTTAACTTTTAAAAGTAGGACTGATTTTATCAAAATTATGCAATCAAATCAACGGAAATATTTTGATCAATGAAATAAAAAATATCCATATATTTAAAAATTTAAATAGATAAAGCTTTGACCTTGTGGAATAATATTGACATGTAAAAATACTTCAATTTTGAATGATTTGGGACAGTATATATAATTTTTCAACAATTTACTTCCGCTAAACACATTCGCAATGTTTACTGCATGGCTTGCGCACGGTATTTGCTTGTTGAAAAGGCCCAAATGTATTTCTCATACAAACAAAAATATAAATTATTTAGTTACCAAAACAAGCTTTCTTAATATCCTACCTTATGGTTGTTTAAAGTCTGAAATACATCAATTTCGGAGGACAATGTCAGTTTTTATCTTGTAAAAACTCAACTAAAATAGTGCTGTACAACCATTTTGTTTGTTTATTTCAAACAGTAAATTATTCCCACAAGTTTAAGTCCGGTATTGCAGTGTTTGCAAATCAGATTTGTAGTTTAAATGTTTTCATTTTCACTATGTGGCAACTTTCATTTTTATCGTGTATAAAAATAGAATCGATTCGTAGAATTATCAGATATGATAATTTATCATAAATAATCAATTCTTATAACTATATAGTTTCTTTTTCGCAGAGATCTATCTTTCTTGAAATGATGTTGTTCCTCATCCAGCATTATTCCTAGCTTTTCATGATTATTTATGAAAGTCATCATTTCATAAGAAACAACAGGTAGGTTCCAATCAGCTTTGAAATGTACAAATGTATTGAACATTGCAGATTTTTGGAAAATGGTCAATTCCTTAGCTTATCGACGAATGAATTTCCCAGCTTAACATTCTTTTAACATTTCATTAATACCGCAATGAGTAGGTGTTCATATATTTACAAATTGTTGTTTTTGTGAATTTTAGAAAATGGTCTTTTCCTTGTGTCACTGACTTTTTTCTCTCTTATCCGAATGTGTTTTTCCAAAATTTTAATGAAATGACACACAACACATCATTAGAATGGATAACTTAAGTCTAACGGAAGGTAGGATTTTTTTGTCTTACTTTTATATTAAATGTTATTTTATATAAAGTATAAATTAAGTTTTTATTACATTTTCAACCCTCGTTTATATTTAAATAATAATATTACTTTAGACACATTTATTAAAACTGCAACAGTCAGACTTCCCTTAATTAAGTCTTTATTTTCAAATTAATAAAAAATGTTAAAACAAAGAAGATACCGTGAAATTTAAATAAAGCCATGAACGGTTTCATATACTTCTATAGAGAATCTTTTATTTTCTGTCCCCCCCCCATTTTTACTAAATTGACTCATAAATCAATCAGTTATAGAATTTTTTCTAAAGGAGATGGCATCAGTCATTAAAACAATTAACTAACGGTGTCGAAACACCATTTCAAATTTGTCAATGCCCTCCTTTACTCCCTCACCCCCCCCCCCCAAAAAAAAAAAAATACAAAACACAGGAAAACACACCAACCAAATGGCTAAAAAAAAAATACAACGTTAACTCATGTGCAGTGTCCAACATTTTATATTAATATATTTTTTTTGGATTTTATCATGTTATTCAGTATGCATAGACAACAACCACCCAACATTTTTGTTGTTTTACATAAACATAATACACGTTCAATTATACTTTAAGGTGCTTCATTATTCAACTAAATGGTCATTTCATGCATATTTTACAAACAATACTATACCATCTATCTATATGTTGCCAGGAATTCATGCCATAATGAAAGCATGGTTTCTTTTTTAAGTACATCAAAAGTAAGACAATGACCATTTCATAAAACAAAATATAAAATGTGATCTTATAAAGTAGCAACCATATAATTTTTATGTGTGTGGGGGGGGGGGGTCCATGAATCTTCGTCCTGCCTATCAGCTTATGTTCGTAAAAGCAGAGCCTTAAATTCAATCCTGCCTTTTTTAATTCAAAGCACTAGCCTGCCTTTTTATTTCTGGATTTTTGCCATCCTGCCTTTTTATTTCACATTTCTCCATAGCCCTAATTCCCCCTATAATAAATATTAAATGGTCGCTCCTTGAGTTTAGACAATCGAAACATCTCAAAAAAGAAAAGCCATTTTTGTTATAAATCTGATGGACGACATTTGTCAAATAAACAACTTTGCATTTTTCGTCATTATCCCCAATACCATTTGCGACTCTTTTAAAAAAAAATGCACAAACAACATCTTTGAAGTTCCACCTCTTTTCTTCTTCTTTTGAAGCCCGTTTTATTTGAAACATCCGAGTAAATGAATTTCGGACGAATATAATTTTAACCCACAATTGATTCCCAAATAATGCGATTTAGCATGAATTGGAATTTCAACTATCCCAAAATAAACACAAATGTACATTTTCCTTGAAATTGACGTCATAAGTTTACCTTTCTTTTGCTTTTGAAACTTCCTGTTTGTGTTATACCAGAACAGAATTTTCGTTTAAACGGGAGTCATGTCGGCCATTTTGCTGCATATAAATAGTCCTTGCATACGTCACCTACTTTACTTTTGGGATAATGCAAATTAAAATTTGCATATTGTTGATCAACATTTAGTGCAAAAGAATATTTTCCTCAGTAAAAATTATTATAATTTTGTTTGTCTTAAAAATGCTTTTATAAAGAAAATAGACCAGAAGTAAATGGTGATATGTTTTAACATGTTCAAAAAAAGGCGAGGCTTATATTGTCTGAATTTTTTTTTGGGGGGGGGGATCACGTGTGGCTTCGTGTTTAAAGAAATATTGTAAAGGATGAGGATGCTTTTGTAACTCATTTCACTCTCGTTTCGACTCGAGTTCACGTTGCTGATTGTGGTTTGGTTGTTATGTTTTGTGTTTGTTCGGTCTGTTGTGATGATTTGATGTCTACCGATTTTGTCTTTGTCTTTATCTTTTCGGATTAACGATACTTGATTGCCCCTTTGGTAAACCTTTGATTCTTGGTAAACTGTTGTCCATTCAGCATCTTTGCATTTGTGTTACAATTGTCGAATTTTGATTGGGGTTAAATGGTCTCACCTTCATGCTAAACAGTGAGGATAACCTTCGATTTTTAAATATTATATGGCCAACCAATAGCCTTTTAGTTCCTTCTCTTTTTTGTCCTTTTTTCGTCTTTTTTAAGTTGCGGAATATTCGGACAGTCAAGGATTTCAAATATGCTGACTATTAAAAACAACTTGACAACGTTGTTTATACCCTGCAGATGCAAAGAACGATATTGAATATCATGCACAGATGGAAAAATGATGAATGTCGGGCGGGCGGTTGGTGGCGTGCGGGTGAGAACGTTTTCTAAGCAACTACTTATCAATACCCCTTGATATTTGGTATAAAGTATCAGCATGGGTTCACAAAACGTGGGATTCGATTTCAGGTCTGTCAACCACCTGCTTCCTGTTTAAAGAAATCCGGCTATTTTCTACTTTAACATACTTTTTTTTAGATTTATGTGTTTTCATTTCTTCCTCTTTTGTAATACATGTGCCCTTTTGTCGGCCATCTTATTTCATTGTATTATGTCAACTTACTTTGCTTTTGGAATGATGCAAAATAAAATTGCATAGTGTAAAAATAGCTTTTTGCAAAAGCATATACCCCCTTAACAAAAGCATATAGCCCCTAAAAAACATCTTTGTTTTTGGTATACATGTACATTTACATAATGATTTGTCAACAAAATATGAACACACGATGGTCAAAGCTAAAGGGACCATGGTATACCCATCTTTTGGGTTAAATTAATGTAACCCTGTTACTGTTTTGATCAATATATTGCAAAAAATAATTGTTAGTCCATGTAAAACATTTGTTGTCCAACTAATCATTTGGTTGAAACTCAGATGCTCTTACTAGTAATAAAGCATGCGCCCAATATTAAACCCTATTTTAATTTTTGGTCATTTGATGTAACATTCACAAAGTATGAAGCCAATATTATTCTAAACTTTCTTTTGTTTAAAGTTGTGAACTCTCTCAAAGATGCAAAAGCAAGTCATTTGGTGACTTTTACAAATTCAATACCGAAAAACAGGAACACGCAAATTCACTGGTCTCACCGTAACGCCTTAGGAACTGACCATTTAACTGGTCTCACCGTAACCCTTAGGAACTTACCATTTAACTGGTCTCACCGTAACCCTTAGGAACTGACCATTTAACTGGTCTCACAGTAACGCCTTAGGAACTGACCATTTAACTGGTCTCGATCACCGTAACCCTTAGGAACTGACCATTTAACTGGTCTCACCGTAACCCTTAGGAACTGACCATTTAACCTGAAAGGGGGTGGCCATGGTTTTTGCCAAAAAAAAAAATATTTTGGCAGCACAAGGAACGAAAAAAAATATTCTAAAAAAGGTTTTCTACTATAAAAATAAGATAATATTGAAGGAAAATATTCTGTCGCCACACCTTCAAGAGATAAATCCGCGCAGGAAAAAAAAAATCTGACCAAAACAAAAAACCATGGACCCCCTTCTTTTAGTTAAATGGTCCGTCCCTTAACCCTTAAATCTTTTAAATGTTTCCACGTCACGCAGAATATTTTTTGTGTTGTTTTGTACAATAAGAAAGCAAACTCTGTAATGTGTTTTATAAATATAATACGTAAGATTAAAAAAATATGCTTAATTGTAAATATAACTCGATGAGAACAATTTAAAAGTAATTGAAAGAACCAACATAAAGATTACCATTTATCTCAGTCTACATGTTTTCAACAAATTACACGAACACTTGTCAAAACGTCATGTCTGACACCCCATTGCATATACATAATCACTTATTTTCTTCTAGAAAGATGCAAATTTATTCAGAGTTTGGCTTTAGTGCCGTGTGGAGGTCGTAGAAAGCTTCCCCGTGCTTCAGTTGTATGCTCTTATATATTTTCGAGTACTGGAATATGTGTTGGAAAAACACAGTTTACATATTTCTAAAATTTGACAACGTTTGGCTGTTTCTTTAAAAAATGATAGATTTATCTGTTTGCTCATTGTTGTAATATTTTTGGCATTTTTTTTTTAATCAAATCTAATATTCTACCGGTTTTCCAAGTTTTCTACTCCTAGCGTGTCTGATGAAGGTTAATCCAGAAAAGCGCTTCACACGCAGTGAAATTTTGCTCTTGTACATTTATTAAAATCATTTCAATATGTGGATCGTGTCTTTTTGGCACATATTCCATATTCTTTCGTTTTTAAAATAAAACTTGTACAGCGTTAATAGATTATTGAAAAGAATGATCTTTTCAAAAGATCATACAATGTTTTTGTCGTTTAACATAATGGTCTGTCAAAAATCAAAATAGGGAAACTGCATCCTCTCAAGTCAGGTTTTTGAGTCCACGTCTCGCTACCTCAAAACCCTGACAACATACGTTTATATTTTGCGTGTCTAAATTGACCAATCAGAATGCTTGCTTTCTGTAAACAAGAGGGAGCGAAACGTGGACTCAAAACCCCGACTTGGGAGGATGGAGCGAAACGTGGACTCAAAACCCTGACTTGGGAGGATGGGAAACTGATGATCAAATGAAAAAAGGACTATTATATATAACCAATGTCCATAAATTTCTTTTTATCATTTCCATGATGGTCAGTTTAAAGCTATTAAATTCTTTGATAGGTACATTAAATACTTCGTCTGTTTAGACCCTAAATAGAATAATCAAAACGTGTCTTGCTTATTCCCGAATCCAGTACAGTCTTTGTCTTTGCAATTCTTAATTTTTGCTATTCTTTTATAGAAGTCTTTTAGTTTATGATAAATATCCTTCCAACATCCTTCTTTCTGTACATGTTTTCTATGCTGATGTGATAACAATCTTTAATAAATACTAAGATAGTGACCGAAGAATTAATTTGCAAGGGGGAGGGCTTGGTTTCTTAAAAAAAATATTTTGAAGCCCCCACCCTCTTCAAGTCCCTTGACTACTTGACTACTGCATGTACTGAACTTGACAACACAGTTTAGATTCTATATAAAAAAGACGAGGTACCCATGCAAATGTGCATTACTCTAGATACTGACTTCTATATGATTACCTGTCTCTGCTCTGCTCTGCTATATGCAACTTGATTTTGCTATTATCAGAAATCTCAAAAGTGAAGATACGATTAGGCGGAAGTCTGGTCGGCCATTTTATTGCATTAAATTGGTCTTTGTACACGTCACTCACTTAATTTTTGCGGTTACAGAAAATAGAACTTGTACGCTAAGATAGAAACTAAGCCTAAATACCATGCAATTATTGGCCTTGATAGGAGGTCTTTGTTTTTTTTTGTTCTGGTCAGGATAGGGTTAATCTACGACGCGCGAAAAATTGAGGATTTTTTTTTCAAAAGGCAATCATTATAAAAATATAAAAACAATACTATTTTTCATTGTAAGCATTATGCATTATTTTTTACAGAAGTAATCACTGCATCACTCTGAATATGTATTCCCTTGAACTGGTCTGGAAACCAACCATTTTTTTTCATCAAAAGTAAGAACCAAAATATTATAAGGAAAAGACCTCGGCTCCCTCTCATCAAGTTTAAAAATAGTCGGTTCCATAAAGCAAAAGTAATAGACGTTTCAAATAAATTAAAATCATACTTTGCTTTCATACAATGTTTGAAAAATAAAATAAAAATATTGATGACCGAAAGTAAATAAAGAAATACACATTATTTGAGTCGAATACTTGTATACATTGATACCTGTAATGCTATTACTTATATATAAGGATTAAAATGATTGCTACCTCTTAAAAATGCGTTGATTATGTTGATAATTTCTTTTATCTAATAAGTTGGTGGTCTTTCCAAAATGTGAATAAAGATAATAACAAAATTATTTAAATAGGATAATCTCAAATGTCTAAGAAAAAAGAAGACATTACTCGGCAGAGTCATGCAAGAAGAATATCATATCGAAATGGTCCTGACTTGATACAGACGTTTCAAAAGAGAATTTAAGGCAAACCAGGCTTTGTAGAGCAAAACCTCATATTGGTAACTCACATTAGGACTCGAGAAAAGTTGTAGCTTTAAAACCATATTAAAAGAAAATAAAAAGATGTGGAAAAAGTGAACGCGACACAGCTCGCATACAAATAGTAATTAAGAAAAACCACAATAGAAAACCACCAGCAGCATTAAACGAGGCCGGTAGGCGCTGCTCGCCGTTCTGTGATCTTTCAAAGGTCTTAATAAAATGCATAAATTTCAATCTTAATAGACAAAGATAGACCCCATTCTTAAACAAGGAACAGAAAACATCAAAAATACAAGAACAAACAAAAACTTTGTCAAAGATTCCTGGCTTTATATCAGACACGTGTAGAATGTGGCGGGGTTAAACTAGCTTTAAAGTAGCGTTCAGTACGCGTTCCTTGTTTATACCTTTACCGATTTAGTTCTATTGAATATTATGAATTGTGTTTCAAATATTATTTTATTCTATTCTGATTAATTATCTTTGGAGTAATATAAAACGCCTAGGCCTACATTATTTTGGAAAATTATTATCAGATCGCGAAATTGATTATTAAACTTGTTCAAAATATTTTGACAATAATCCAATAAGAATAAAGCATGGAAATAAAGCTCGAAAACCTTCGAAGCAACTAAACTCTTTCAAAGCCATTACATACAAGGATCTGGTTTGGTCGAATCCAAATTCAATCCACAGTAGAGCTGACCAGAGCTGTGTTTAATGGAAGTCAAGCCAGCCATCTTGTTTCATTTTATACGTCACATATTTGTGGTATTTAGTGATAGTGTACAACATGTACAATGTATGAAGCATAGTGCGAGGCATTAGGTTCCCTCCATCGTAGTTTTGTCCTTAGCTATATATGTATTTGGATGTCGTTTGGTTTTATGCATTTTGAACATCTTTTAAATTGTGAATTTCCTTTGTTTGGGTTCTAGAAATGCTGATGAGGAATAATTTTCCGAAATGGCCATACAGCTCATAAAAATTAATTGCAGTTGGAGTTAACATATGTGTTGTGCTCTCATGTTCATTTAATTCACGACCTTTCATAAATTATTGCATGCTGTTCAACAGTTTAAACAATATCATTTCACTGTTGTTAAAAACAATGAATTTGTCCAAATCAAATAAATAGGAGACATCAGAACATTAAAATTAACAGCAAGAAAGAAACCCAAAGTGCCCAAACATGGACTATACATTTTTCATCACATATCCATAACATGCATTTATAAATGTTGTTTAAAAGTTTCGTTAGTTTTGTTTTTTACTTTAATTAAATTTCCATATTAAAATCTTTATCAGGTAATCTTATAACTGCAACCTAGGAAAGCTTAGATGCATTCAACCATAAAAACCAGAAATCCATACAATAATTACCAGAAAATGTTATCAGTTTACTTTCCTATTGATATGACAAACATATTTTTTCCATAATTTGCTAAAATGCACTCTTCATGTACGTTTATTAACAGTTACACATCATCATCATCATCATCATCATCATCATCATCATCATCATCATCATCATTTGATTGTTTTAATCTGATCACCCTTCACATAACTGTCACTGCTTAAAGCGTGTTTTATTTTTTTTTAACATGACCCATTACGAACAATATCAACTAATCATAATGTCATTTCACTGAAAAACATTGCATGCACGTGTGTTCGATATCACCTGCATTTTGTTGTATCAAAAGTACCATTTACCAACGCTTAAAACAATTTTTATACCTAATTTCCATGTACAAACTAATACGTGCTTGGCCAGGCATGTTCGGTTTAGTTGCTAGTCTGCTGTCCTACGATTATTAAGCTATTAGGATCTAGGCTGCTCCCCCGCTCGTAAAATTCAGTGTGTTACACATTTACAAATGCGTTGAAGTGTATAGAAACTACTGCTGAAACCTGTAACGCGGTCCCAGAAACCAGGATAATTGGGATCTAATTCCTGACATGGGGAGGTATGGTTTATCCGCCTAAACGTCACAAAACTTTGAAAAATACTTAACTCTGGGAATATTTTCAACTCAATGAAATTTAATATGGGAGTTGAGAACATTCTCAGGCTTTATAAGAATATTTTGGGGTTTGTGGCGACGGGCCCTGGTCAAAAACTGATCCGGCCGCTGGTGATCTAAGTTTACCAGGGTAACAAGAGTAGACACGGGGTCATGTTGTTCCTAGTGAAGCTGAAAAAACTATTTGTTCGCTCAAAGCAGACCAGACCTATTATGTCATTTTATAGCGGACAAATGAATCGTGTTAACGGTTACATACTTAACTTAGAAGCGGACCATGGCCCACTATAAGCAGTGTACTAAGAGAAGACCATCTTAGGACAAACTTACCAGTTAAAGAAAAACGCACATATTTATTGACCTGTTTATTTATAAGAATATTTCAAGGACAAACATTGCAAGATAAAGGTTTTTAAACATGGAATTCAAAACGAAAATTCCCAATATATTCCGATTGATAAAAGAGGGACAAGATAGTTTAAATATTAACTATCGGTCCAAATCAAAAGGAACATTTACATGAACAAAAACAATTTCGGTGTCAAATATTTTTTTGAAATAGGTCCAAAATTTTGAAAATTAACAACGTTTAAAAATTCATTTAAACATCTAAACATAGCTTTATTACTAGTCCCTTTATGATTGTTCTTAAAAAAAACCCATTCAACTAACATTCAAAATGTTTGTGACAATTGCTTTAGCCGAACTCAAAATCAATCGATTTAAAAATGAAAACGCAAAAAGCAAAAATATTAAATACAATTATTAACAGGTGTTATTTATTGAAATTTATTTATAATAACAAACATCCAATCTTTTCGGTTTTGAGCTATACATGAACACGTTCAAGTACATACATGTATTATTTGCTCCAAAAGAAATTATTTTGGCATTTCTGTATTATAATTTATGATAGTTTGAAGCATATTTTCTTGGTTAACTTAACCAACAAATCTAGAGTATTTCAGCAACTATACATAACTTAATGGTAGAGTCAATAAAAATTCAATAAAAACTGCCTGTCTTTAGCCGGGAATCTGTTTGTCTTGTCTTTATAATTTTTTTGGTTCCTTGATTAAGTAAGGGACCTATCGTTGACGATTTAAGACAAGATTTTAATTATATGTATTTTATATAGACCTTTGGTCGATTCCAGAACAGTGAGCAGCGCCTACTGATCTAGTTGACGGCTACTGCATGGCGTTTTTCTACTGTTTTTCTTCCAAATGCGCTGTGTCGCGTACACTTATTCTAAGTCTCATTAAATTTTATTCTTGAATATTACTCTTCCGGAGCACTTTTGTTTCGACCGGAGTTCGCGTTGTTGATTGATAATCAGTTATTTTGTGTTTCCATGTTTTACATGTTGTCTGTTTTTGTCCCGTTCTTGTTGGTGTTAACTGTTTTTGTCTCTGTCCTTTCGGACTTTTGACATTCGGATACCACATTGGTACCTCTGCTTCTTTGAATCCACGTAAATATATTCCTACCGAAAAAAGCTAGTGTTTTACGTTCTAACAACACTATATTTACTAGTCAGGGGCGGATCAGTAAGGATTTTAGTTTAGGGGAGGCGTAAAAATTTATATCGTTGTTTTTGCGTACCGTAGCGAGGTGTGAAATTTTTAATTTTGGGGGTGTTGGGGGAGGGGCGTGGTACGTTATGAATTGTGAGCATATACTAGTAACACCTACACACAAAGGTAATCCTATTCAGTCACCTAAGTCGATCGCTCTGTGGATTGAGCACTGACCCAACATCATAATATTAATCTCATATTTTCCTAAAATCATATCTTTTTCCTTTCGTAGTAAGCGAAAAAAGCAAGTAAGAAATGTCAAAAGATATAATGACAGTAATTATGCCTAAAAATGTGAGAAACATGTACGTTGGCTTAGTTGCTTCTTAAATTATCAGTGCCTGGTCGCCTCTATTTTGCTTTCAGTGACAAGTGGAAATTTAGCCTTATAAATATGCAATGTGTCATTTCGGTAGTCTAAATCAAGGAATGTTTGCTATGTTCAATTTTCCGTATGTAGACACGAAATGCGTCAATAAATATGGAAGACCTTTCACCGATCATCGAAACCTTTCAACAGCCTCTACCATGTCTAAAATCTCAACGATTACTTATTCCGCAATAAAAGTTATGTACCTGTATTCTTTATCAATAAACCTTCAAATAAGGTAGTCTAAATGGCTCTCAATAAATAGTTTGTTCTATAAAATCGTATTGCAAAGAATTATATTCTACATCATATCAATAGAATGGCAATGAAACGAAACGCAAATATCTAAATTATTCAAAATCCGTTCTAGAAAAAAAAATAACTCGTTGAATGACATTTAAACTTGTATAAATTATCATCACTTTTTAATTCAAATGTATAATGATATAGATTATTAACATATCTGATACACATTATCAATGGCATCCAAATATGATAAATGCTCCGTTTTACTGTTAATGAGTGAGGAAGACTACATAGATTTACATTATCAGTTTAAATATTCACTTCCTTCCCGTCTTTTGTATGAACATCGCGACTCATAAAAAATTGGAGGAATAGTATCTAAGTTTAGGGCATATTTCATATAAATATAAGGGAACGGGCAAGTTGAAGGTGGTTAAAGGACAAAGCGACCAGCAGAGTGGGGGCAAGTTGAAGTTGGTATATGTACATAGCGACCAGCAGAGTGGGGGCAAGTTGAAGTTGGTTTATGTACATAGCGACCAGCAGAATGGGGGCAAGTTGAAGGGAGTTTAAGCATAAACAAGTTGAAGGTGGTGCATAAACAAGCATGATTGTGATTACAGTATAAATAATCATGGTAGGAGGTTTAATTACAAACAAATAGGGGAAGGAAAAGTTGGCCTGGTTTAAGCACAAACAAGCAAGGTAGGGGGAAAGTTAAAGGTGGTTTAAGCACAACAAAGCAGGGAAGAGGAAAGTTGAATGTGGTTAAAGTATAAATAATCATGCAAGGAGGTTTAATTACAAAGAAATAGGGGGAGGGTAAGTTGGCGTGGTTTAAGCACTAACAAGCAAAGTAGGGGGAAAGTTAAAGGTGGTTTAAGTACAACCAAGCATGGAAGAGGAAAGTTGAATGTGGTTAAAGTATGAATAATCATTGAAGGAGGTCTTAGTACAAACAAGCAAGGAGGAGGGAAGTTAAAGGTGGTTTAAGTACAAACAAGCAGAGAAAGGGCTAGTTAAATGTGGTTTGCGTATTAATATTCATAGAATTCAAATGGCATGTTGAAGGAGGTTTAAGTATAAACAAGCAGGGGAAAGTAAAGTGAACGTTGTATATGAAGTAAAAACCCTCAAGACACGGGAACCATGTAGGTAGTTTAAGTACAAACAAGCATGGCATAATATGAGATAGGCATTGCCCAAATGCGAGCACAGCAAAAATATAAGATGTCAATGAACAGCTTAAATGTATTTTTTCATACCTTTTGAGTTGAAGAAAGTCCCCCCTTTATACCATGAAACATCAAAGATGGATCCTCTTTTTGGCCCTCATATGACGGAGTTCCACGCCTCAATTGAGGAATTAAATCGTTTAGAATTCAGAATATAAGATCTAGAGGACCCCATTCCCGAAAAGACGTGGACACTTTTGATGCACAATTTTGATCATCAGTTCATTTTCTAGAACTTTCAGTTTGGGACGAGGTATTTGGGGCGAATGAGCGTAAAAAAGAGAAAATGGTAAAAAATGAATAAATTTGATTTACTTAAAAAATGAAGTAACTCATCGTCATCAGAATATTTTCTCCTTGTTTTATATTTACAAAGAAAAATTTTGGAAGGCGATTAGCAAAATTGGTAATTATTTTCAAATTCACATCGAACCTGTGTGCACGTGAAATTATGAGAAGCATATTATCCGGACGAATAGCTGTGCTCGCTATAACGGGCAAGTTGAAGAATGATTTTAATCGGAAAACTGTCAAATTGTCTGCTGTGTTTGGCGTTTCGTTTTTCGTTTTTTTTTTCATATTATCAAACAAAAACTTAGCAATTAACGTAAAACGTCCCTAGGATGTCCGGGGTATGCACTTACAGCCATTTTGAGGTGTGCTGACGACCAAACGACGCACTATTATCAATGTCTAAAAACATCGAAAAATTATTCCCGAAAAAAATTCTCTAGCGTTTTACCTATATATTTTATTCGGAGATATCCTTAATAATCTTTTAAACAGCCAAAGGGACGATGAGACGGCCCTGTCCTTATGCCATCATACTATGCGACCTTGGGGCGTCATTAATGGTGAATCAAAATTAATTTTTGTCCGTCCTGCAGTCGTCATCCCATATCTACTATAAAAGTATAAAGAGTAAAAAACGGGTGAAAGATCGAATAACTTCGACACACATTCGACCTCCCACAATGCTTTTCTTTCAAAACTAAGTCTGGTACATTGAATTCATGAAAGCATTTTCTGCTAATCTTTAGGAGAAATAAAATTTAAAAATCTAGATAATGTGTCACAGAAAGACACAATTTGTACAGTATTTAAGTCGTCATTGAATTTTCTGTCCATTATTTTCCTACCCAACGAGATAAAGGAAAATCTGTTAGTAGATAATTACAAAAGCAAACCATTAAGAGACAGTATTTTACTACCATAAAAACAAGAAACTTAATAGAATAGCAGTTGTATTTTTCCCAAAGCCTGTGTATCCCAAAATATTCATCGCACAACTCACCAACTTGGTCATTTTGCCTAGTGCTAAAAACCAGAAATTCTTGCTCTAGAAGCAAAAATAATAAAAAAGATATTTGCTTTCATACCTTTAACAATAAACGCAAATTATTTGAGTGACGGCTCTACAGGACGGTGACGACCTAGGGACAGTCTACGCTGGTTTGATAAATATAACTTATTTATCTCTTTAAACAAAAATATTGTTTTGTTTTGATTAGTAAAAGTACATGTATGAACAAATGCCATGAAGGTTTCAAATAAATGTGATTTAAAATTGTGGTTTCTGAAATAAGCAAACAATTTAACGAAGTGATATTTTGTTGCGGTTTTAAAATCATTTACTAGATCAATCACAAAACTATTCTGGAACCACAAGAAAATAAGTTATTTGATTTTTTTTTAAATAGCAATTAATTTTAATTACTTTAAAAATAACACACCCGTAAAGATATACCCGAAAAATTCATTAAAGAAAAACAAAACTGATTTTGGTTGTAGTAAGCTATAGGAGTTAAGATACAATCAAGTAAAAGTATCAATGTTAAGATTGTTGAGATGTTATATTTTTTTTCTCGACTTTTGTGATTTAAATCAGTGTATTTTTACCGAAATATATATATTAAATGAAATCATCAGTGACTAAACCAAGAATATTTCCGTACTTACAATTTTTTAATCCATCTATACTAAGAGATTTGATTTAATGCAATGCAGCCTAACGGATAGCAATATGCCTTTTTAAAGAGCTTTATGTTTTTCCGAAAATATTGCGTAGATCATCATTAAAGGAAGCCTTCTTCTATATTTTGTATTTTAATAAACGAGGAAGGGAATTTACACCTTACTTGAAACAATTCAATTTATTTTTAACTCTGACATGTCTGAAAAATTAAAAAAATACATGACAGTTTGAATTCTTTAGATGTATTTATAAAAAATTGGTTCTCTGCCACGAAATTCTATAGTGTTTCCCCTATTGGAGAAAAACATATGCTTATAATTATATTCAGGAATTTCTTTAAACAGATTTTGCACTTTAATTAATTGAATGTTATGAATACGGGTATTCTTTTCGGAAAATACGAAGGAATAAAAAAACAACAACAACAAGCTGCAAAGTTTTATTTCACAGACAAAACTTTACTAAATCCATCGGTTGTGGAGTTTTGTATTATAGATTTAACCAGGAAACGTTCCTTAAAGTACCTCAATAGAAGGGAATAATTTTTGATTAGGGTATTAAAGAACAAAACGATGGGAAATCCGACTTAAACGATAATGAGATGTGGAATAAATGGACGCGACACAAACAACATAAAGAAAAAAATCACAATTGAAAACAGCCAGGATCTTCAACATGACCAGAGGCCCAAGACATAAGATACAATACCAATCCCAAAAATTATCAACGAAAGACCCCAAAAATTAATAAAATTCAAGCATATTCTCTTTTTTACAATTTTAATAAATCATGGTCGTTTTCTGACTAAACAAGGAAAACAGCTGGAACATGATAAAGCAAATCATCAATAAAGCAAATAGCACATATCTCTGTTTGAAATCATTTCATTAAAAGAATCAATGATTTTCTATAATTTTCACAGTGATAATATACTATTAACAAAATAGTAAATTGTAATGTAATGCTCTACTAAAAGTACGACCAACAAAGAAATATTTTTTTCAGAAATCATTGACTTTGAGTGTCGTTTTTAAAAAAAAAAGAGTTCACTGACACACAGGGTCGGTGACCATTACAAAAACATTAAAACATGATTATCATAGTTTTACTGACAGAAATGTTTCCCCGAATACCCAGTCATTTAAAGAGTTCTTTTATTCCGATTTTAGCGCTTTGCCACAATGTAATACAAATCCAGAACATGTGCATACATGTATTTCAAGCGTAATATAAAATTATATGGAAAAGCCTTGCCCTAAAACCCCATGCAATATCACTTTTTCATAATTTAATTGTACGATGCAACATGAGTATAATATATCAATCAAAATGAATGGACAAATTGACGCTATTAACCGGTCAAATAGTTTAACACTTGTGCCATTAAACCCCAAATTAAAAACTGGAAAAACTATGAGCTCATAAACAAATATCCCCATCAATTATCTACATAATTATTCAAATTCATTTCCCATGATGTAAGAAAATTGCATAATAAACTCGATCGCATTGTAGAAGATACATGAAACTCATTGGGTAGATAACGAGGAGTTGTAGATAAATGATGGGTACCCTATAAACAGACACGCGGAAGGACGGACGGGCAACATATATCACTATAAACCCCCAATTTTCAAGTGGAGGGGTAAGAAGAGAATAATGGGTTTTAGTTTTGTCTCCTGTTTAAATCCCATTTAAATGCAATTAGAACTTATGCATAGAAATAGAAAATAAAGAGATGTGGAATAAGTGTACGCGACACAGCCCACAATTAAACGGCAATTTAGAAAAACCACAATGGACAACCGCCAGCAGCCTTCAACGAGGCCATTTGGCACTGCTCGCGGTTATGCAATTGGCCCATGGTCTAAATAAGATGCATATAATTCAAATCCAGCCCTGAAATAGTCACAGATAGACCCCCTTCTTAAACAAGGAACAGAAAACATCAAAAAGACAAGTACAAACGAAAGCTTTGTCAATCATTTATAAATTCTAAATCCCACGAAATTCAACCTAATCATTATTAGAAGTGTGCCCATATAATACACGTAATAAGATTTAGACAAATATTTCAAATTCTTTATTTCATTTAATGTGCAATGACAATTTAAAGAATTAAATTTGAGAATAAAAAAAGTTAGCTTATTGTTCTCTTTATCCCTTTTTGTTATGATAAAATAACGATAATAAAAAAACATTTTATTCCGTAATGCATACTTATAATATTTCCATGAAATTATACCCTCTAAATAAAAAGAATTTGACAACGAAACATAAAACTAACAAGAGGCTCCCAGGAGCCTGTATTGCTCACCTGGTCTTGTACCTATAATGCTATTATCCATATAAGGGGTCATTTGACAACTTTGACCTAATAGAGACTTTTATAGATCTCAATGAGCTGAAGGTTTAAGCAAGCTACAGCTTTCCTCTCTCTGCAATAGTTTTCATTCTATAGGGAAAAAACATGAAAAAAACAGAATTTTTATACTTTTAAAGGTCCATAACTCCGATAAGGGGTAATCTGACAACTTTGACCCAAAAGAGACTTTTGTGTATTAAGCTCAATGACATGAAGGTGAAAGCAAGGTACAACTTTTCTTTATCTTCAATAGCTTTCATTCTATAGGTGAAATGACAAATAATCGTATATTTTTTTTATTTACAAGCCAAAAACAGTAGCCTGACCCCTGGTCTATTTTTAGTAACATGTTTTTCGACGGATCAAAAATTAAAAAAAAAGATAAAAAAGAACACAAAGTTTTATTAAATTCTGCTCAGTATTTTAAGAGGAGAAGAAAAAATGTTAAAAGACGGCGACGACAGACGACAGACGGCAGACGTCCAGGTGACTAAAAAGGGTTATTTTCAAATTAGTGTTGAAAATCGTAACTTTTTATCGATGAAAATTTACTGAACCGGAATACTGTACCATAGCGATGGTCGTAGTAGCATCGCACTAGATTAGACCATGGAAAACAAATTGCCCTCGAAAGTCATAGTGCTGTCGTGCTTGTCTGTATTAAAGCACGGTTACAATCTTTGGAGGTCTTCGTGCGTAGGAATGTGGTTTACCACACCGACGAGTGTTTAAAAACTTCTTTAGTTTTGTCCACTATTCAGTATAAGGGACAGACGACGGACAGACATCCATGCGATATTCTCGCAAGAATGAAAACAAACAAACCAAACGTCTCAACAGTCGAAAACACTTAGATAATGTTAAAGGCATATCATTTTTCATTATCATATTAAGTCTGTAAAAGCAATTAGGATTAAAACTGTTGTAATAATCTTGATAAAAAATTCTAATTACTCGTTTTACTTTCAAGTTCTTATATATCACTGTGTCACACGATGACACCAATTGTGAATTAATTATAGAAAATAGCTTTATTACATGAAAAGCAAATAACCTTGAAAGTTTGACAAACATTTGATATATGTAAAAGTATAAACAGTTTTGGTAGCTGCGTGCCAAATTGTACATGAGTATTGGTGCTTTAAAATCGTGTATTCTATATATTTTTTATTCTACTTCTCAAGTCTTTAATATTTGGTTATTTACAGCTCCATGGTTTTGAAATGGGAGGCGCATTATGATCGAATAAAGTCAAAATTATACTAGGGGTTGATTCTAGAAATTAATATGCTTCAACCCGATGGTTTTTACGATTCAAAAAATTGCAAAAACCATTATAATTATAGTCTTGCTCTGCTTGCAAAATCACAGTCTGTCGGTTAAAAATCGGGTTTTCTTTTGATTTGAAGTAACTTTCCCATCAAGGTTACTTGTTTGAGCTGTCCAGTAAAGCAATAAAGAACTAAATTGGAGTAAAGCAATAACTAACTAACTAGGAGTAAAGCAATAACTAACTAACTTGGAGTAAAGCAATAACTAACTAGCTTGAGGTAACGAAATAACTAACTAAATTTGAGTAAAGCAATAACTTACTAACTTGGAGTAAAGCAATGACTAACTAATTTGGAGTAAAGCAATGACTAACTGACTTGGAGTAAAGCAATAACTTACTAACTTGGAGTAAAGCAATAACTTAATAACTAACTGACTTGGAGTAAAGCAATAACTTACTATTTTGGAGAAATCAATAACTAGCTGACTTGGAGTAAAGCAATTACTAACTGACTTGGAGTAAAGAAATAACTAACTAACTTGGAGTAAAGCAATAACAAACTAACTTGGGGTAAAGCAATAACTAATTAACTAACTAACTTGGAGTAAAGCAATAACTGATAAACTTGGAATAACGAAATAACTTACTAACTTGAGGTAAAGCAATAACTAACTAACTTGGAGTAAAGCAATAACTAACTAGCTTGAGGTAAAGAAATAACTTACTTACTTCGAGTAAAGCAATAACTTACTTACTTGGAGTAAAGCAATAACTTACTAACTTGGAGTAAAGCAATAACTAACTAACTAACTTGGAGTAAAGAAATGACTAACTGACTTGGAGTAAAGCAATAACTTACTATTTTGGAGTAGCAATAACTAACTGACTTGGAGTAAAGCAATAACTAACTCTAAGCATATAGTAATAACTTACTCTAAGTATATAGCAATAACTTACTCTAAGTATATAGCAATAACTTACTCTAAGAATATAGCAATAACTTAGTACTCTAAGTATATAGCAATAACTTACTTATATATGTATCACTATTAAACGCTTGGCATATTTATAGGTATATATAGCAGAGTAAAAACAAACAAAATTCATCATTGTTAACTTCTAAGTTTCTACACAAGTGCCATGTTGCGACGCTAAGCATGCGTTTTGTCATACTCTTGTTTTACTATTAACTACCCCCTGTATCAGTCTGATGTTTTTGTAAGTCCAAGTTCTACTTATAACTTGATTATAATACCTAGCAGTTTTTCAAATAGACTATAAAGTGCAAATACTCTAAATGTTTTTCGTTCAATCTTTTATATTTTTCGACATTCACAAAGTAAGAGATATAAATATAAATCTTTGAATGCACGCAATATATAAGACAGGCAGTTCACAAAAACTGGTAGCTTTACGAAAATTTCACAACAAAGTTTAAATTAATTTAAATATAAAATCGATATAGTATTAGGTCATTAAAACGTACATATATATACCAAAGTCTTTATACATGTACTTTCAGATTTAATTAAATGCCGTTTTAAAGATACATTCACTTGACTACAAAACCATTTATAATACAATAAAATCATGGATGCATCAATACATGCTCAACTTTTGAATAGTCTTTCATTCCAATTTGAAAAGGGATAAAAATACATTAATCATGTTAATTGTCCAGGAATATGTAATATATTCTTTTCAAAGTAACTTCATCTTAAACGTGTTATTCATTAAAATTCTAGTTAAGGATACGTTTTCAATAAACGCTCGAAAGCGACACTTCTACATGTATTTAAAAAAATATAATATCACAAGGATATTACAAACACAAAGAAGGCATGTTCATGTAATATAACAAAAACTTTACCCCCCTTTTTTAACAGGCAAACGCAGATTAAAAAAAAATCCATTTTTCACAACCGACCCAGACTGCTTACCAGAACAGACTAACCTGAACTCTTGATCTGTTGTTTTTATAGTGAACTTGGATTCTCTAAATGTCCTTACCACGAATGCTTTAACCAGTGTCACGAATTAAGTGGGATGCAGAAATGGGTTCTTCTTTTTATAAATTCTCATGTCGTCTTCAAATAGCATGTGTATTAATTTGCAGTAACTTTAACACGTGATATAAGCATCTATAACAGAATCGTCCTGTCCACGGGTTAAATAGAATCCGAATAAATGTTTATGCATGTAATGCTTATCTTATAAACAAAATATTCTATATCAATTAGTTTAATTGAAATCTTTTAAACATGTAGATGAATGCATATTTGAAGTGCACTTGTACTAGGTAGACATATCATAACATTATAGTATAAACAAAAGATAAAGACGGATGAGAATTAAGTGTGAAACTTGGAGAAAAAAAAGAAAATTGCGCGGATTGTTCAGATCGAAATGAACCACCCTTTTCTTTCCGATTTTGAGCACACAAGATGTACACGAACAATGTTGGAATAACTTATTAAAAGAAAATAATTTGTTGAACAGAATTTTTAATATTTGATAAAACAAATCCATAAGGCTTTTTAAAAAAGCTTTAAGACTGAGTTATATGTATTCATCAAAAAGTTTCGTCGGACTTTTCTATTGTTTTGCATATATATTGCGCAAAGAAGTATGTTCCCGGCGGAGGTTCTCGGGCGGTTCGGACCGTTCCGGTTATATTATACACAAACAAGATACTGGGATCCTTTTTAAAAAAGTCAATGGCTCTAAGGACAGGAGACACTTGAGTTTCATTTGTACATGCAAATTTAATTGTAATTTGTTATCTTTTTTAAAATTTATTGTTTGTAGCCTTTAGTCCTTCACTGGAAATAATTGGGCTAAATAAACTTGATTTGATTTGATTTGACTAACGCTTCAATGGCGTCTTAAAGCTTTAGTGGCTTATCGTTTTTCTGACGCTAAATGTTATTACTCTTTGAAAATTCAAAATGCAATATTTTCAAATTGTATCAAAACTAAAAGTGAAAAGATTTGAAACGCAAAATTTATTACACTTGTTGAGTATCTTTAAATATCCTAGTTTAAAAGGGATTGTCAATAGTTTGAAAAAGGTTTGTAAAAATAAAATTTCAAGGACATTTCTAAGCTTTCAATTTATGGCAGTTTAAAAATACAATATGTATCTTCGAAGTTCATTTTTATTGATTATGATCTTTAGACAGTTAAAAAAAAACACTTTTAACGGAGGACGCGGATCGTAATAAGTTATATGTACATGTATAAGAAACACAGAAAACAAAATAAAATAAAGCAGGAAAACAATCTTTCAGAGTCAAAGATGGCCAGATTTCGTTAAACAGGAATCCCACATTATGTGACCTCACTCTGATGCTGTATACAAAATATCAAGTGGTTGAGATTAGTAGTTGATGAAAAAACTGTTCCAAATTTCTTCCCCGCCCGCCGCCCGACTTTCACCATTTTATAACCCGGATTTTTCACATCGTGAAATCCGGCCAAAGATGCTTGATACTTGATTTACACTTTTTTTTCAGATCCTGGAAAACTACAGTCTATTAAAATGCGGCGAAGAATGAAATTCGTGAACGACTGCTGTGAAAATGCAATCCTTACGCAACTATTCAAGCTTACATCAAAAGCGTACGCAAGCAAAATTCAAAACGATTACGAATTCGGATGAAAAGCATTTCTATCTGCGTGTTTACGACCTGAGATCCAGGGAGAATGTTTTTCGGTCTATCAGCCGCTGGTGGTTTCGGGGCCTTAAAAGGGAATGTTGCAGTTCAGATAGATGTATACATTTATAAAAAATACACGATCGAAGCATTGAAATTTTGAAAACTAGAATGTGTCCAAAAAGACATAATGTCCCATCTCGCAATATTTTGGGGATGGGGCACGGACGAACAGACCCGAACATTAAGTGTCCCTTCTTTCGTAGATGGGACATAAAAAGTACCGGAAGAACTCAAACAGTCTAAGACGATAACTATGCAGCAGCATTCAAAGGTCAAAGGTCGCTGCTAACCGTCTGTCAACATTCTTGTGATGTAAGATGCAAGTTATTCAAAACATCAAAACAGTGTGATTGAACATATTCAATTATTCAAATAATTTTGAAAAATTTACAAAAATTGAGACTATATCGGCTTACAAATAATTTAGGCATACAGTTTTCGAAAATATTCAGTGTAGTTTTAAAAAATACCATCAAGACTCTCAACAACTCTCTATATCTACGATCGACAACGACTATGGTGTGGCATGCTATCTAGTTTTGACAGTTATTGAAAATGGCTTATATACTGTGTATGTTTTTATTTACGTTTTGTAATCTATGAACCTTGGAATGAATACTTACATTTGACCTTCCATCTAATGAATGTACGTCATTTTCTCTTATATAATTAGAGAACATTGCGATTATATACATCAAGATTCAAACGTAGCGTAAAGCACAAGCTATTGCTTCTCTTGTGAATATCTGATACAAGTATTATCACCCCGGGATTATCAATACAGCATTCGAAACTCAATTCAAATTACAGAAATGTATTCTTTCTGCATGTCATTAATGGATCAATTCACTCAAAAGACTTGTGTAGAAAAGGCTTAAATTGTCCGATCAAGAAAATTGTATTGTTTTAAATACCATAGGCGGATCCGGGGGGGTCTGGGTGGCCCGCCCCCCTCCCCTTTTGCTGAATATATAAGAAATCATTGAAGCGTGACCAATGCGGGCCCCCTCTTTCAGAATTTCTGGATCCGCCACTGAATTATACTGTTTTCTAATTTTGTTATTAGCTCACCTGGACCAATGTGAGCTATTGCCATTACTTTGCGTCCGTCGTCGTCTGTCGTCTGTTAACAATTTTTCAAAAATCTTCTCCTCTGAAACTGATGATCAGAATTTATTGAAACTTGGTATGAATGATCCTTAGGGTGTCCTGTACCAAACTTGTGTTTCGATTTTTGATCCGTCAAAAAACATGGCCGCTGTTACTAAAAATAGACCAGGGGTCAGACTACTGTTTTTGGCTTGTTAATCAAAAAGTATGGGAGATAGATGAAATTTGATGCCACTCTACTGCTTCAGCATCAAAAGTTCTACAAAAGTCTAATTATATATGGCCAAAAGTGTTAGATGAGCCCTTATAGGGCTTACATCCCCTTAAAGGTGAAAAATAGCGTTTTTTAATGTTTTTGGCTTATAGAATGAAAACTATTGCAGATAGAAAAAAGCTGTTGCTTGCTTACATGTTCAGCTCATTTAGCTCTACAAAAGTCTTGATAGGGTAGAAGTTGTCAGATGTCCCCTTATAGGGGTTACAGCCCCATAAAGGCGAAAAACAGTGATTTTGGCCTATAGAATGAAAACTATTGCAGATAGAGAAAAGCTGTTGCTTGCTTAAATGTTCAGCTCAATTAGCTCTACAAAAGTCTTCATAGGGTCGAAGTTTTCAGATGACCCCTTAAAGGGGTTATAGCCCCTTAAAGGCAAAAAAGAGTGTTTTTGGCCTATAGAATGAAAACTATTGCAGATAGGTAAAAACTGTTGCTTGCTTATATGTTTAGCTTATTAAGCTCTGCAAAAGTCTTCAAAAGGTTGAAGTTGTCAGATGACCCCTTATAGGGGTTACAGCCCCTTAAAGGCATAAAATAGTGTTTTTGGCTTATAGAAAGAAAACTATTGCAGATAGAGAAAAGCTGTTGCTTTAATGTTCAGCTCATTTAGCTCTATAAAAGTCTTCATAGGGTCGAAGTTGTCAGATAACCCCTTATAGGGATTACGGCCCCTTAAAGGTGAAAATAGTGCTTTAGGCCTTTAGCAGATAGAGAAAAGCTGTTTCTTGCTTATATGTTCAGCTCATTTTCACAAAAGCATTCATGGGGTTCAAGTTGTCAGATTACCCCTTAGAGGGATAACAGCCCCTAAATTAAAACGTTTTCATGTTTTTGGCTTATATAATGAAAACTATAGCAGATAAAGAAAAATGGTTTCTTGCTTAAATGTTCAGTTCATTAAGCTGTTAACAAACGTCTCTATAGGGTTAAAGTGTTCAGATGGTCCTTTAAATAACATTTTGCACGTTTTGGGGCTACAGAATGAAAACTATTGCTGAAAGAGAAAAGCTGTTTCTTGCTTAATAAATGTTCAGCTTATTTAGCTCTTCAATGTCCTTCATAGGGTTGACATCAAGACCAGGTGAGCGATTCAGGCTCCTAGGAGCCTCTTGTTAACGGGACATTATTCACTACGGTTAACACTGGCAAATTGAAGACAGTACAAAAATAGTCTCCTGTGTATTACAAGATAAAGGACAATAGACAGCAGTCTAATCTTAGTCTGTTATCAACCTTTTTCTCTTTTTGTCCGTTTTCTTGTCAAAAATTCATACACCGTTAATCTTTCTTAAACTGTCTTAAGTTTACCAGCAGTAAACAATATCCGGTTATACCCCGTGTTATTTATGGTATCGAAAATATAACGTCTTAACCAAATCCATTTATTCTTGAACTCATCTTGCCAGGGGGGGGGACTTTAATCAAAGTTTATTAAAACGTTAAGTTTACTTGTACTGTCTATGATGTTTAAGTCAATGTAAGTTACAATAGACAAATAAATCCATATAACCTGTAGTATGTCACTTTTTATCTGATAGTATAATCTTGAAGAGTTCAAATCAAATGAATATATGATGCGTCATTGTGAGAAATAATGAATTCATCTTACTGCAAAGCGGATTCAGACGTTTTGCTAAAAAAAGTATAATCAACAACAAAATTCTTTTCAAGAAAGGGTCGCACCTTCTTTATCTGTCACAACCATCAAAAGGGGGTGACGAACACCCTGCCCCCTGTAAATCTGACATAGCATTAACATTAACATTAACATTAACATTAACATTTACATTTACTGCTATTTACATTTACATTTACTGCTATACTGTGAAGGGCCGTCTTACAGCGTCGACTCACAGGACTAGGTGTGGCTTGGCTTCCACACAAAGTCAATAATGATTAAACCTTTTGGTACAGAACTCTGTACGTTCATAATAACTACAAGTGCACATTTAAAGTAAGTATCACAAAAATTGGAATGTAATTGCCTAAAAAACAAGTGAATGAAAAAAAAAACGCCAAAACAAAATCAATGCATGTATGCAGTGCAAATCAACTATTCCCACATTCCCCTTTTATACAAAAAACGACGCAGAGGAAGACCAAAAATACCATGGAAGACTCGAGGAAGCCTACAAAATACGACAAAAGACAGACATGTAGGGACTTTGCTGCACTAAAGCCAATAATTGACAATAAGTAAATAAGTAGTTAAGTATGATGTAGATAACATAGATAAGTTGGAAAAGAAGCAAAGACATCTCATAAGGGACCGACCATTTAACTTCAAGGGGGGATTTGTTTTTTGTTTTTTTCAAAAATTATTCTGAATCTGAATACTGATGAAAAAGAAATATTCTGGCCTTTCAAGTTAAATGGTCGGTTCCTAAAACCGTTTGTGTCCATAATGAAATTACAATATATTTTTTGTCCCGTGCGAGGCCCGAGTGGAGAAGTGGTTCGCGGCAGAGCTTAGCTTGTCGTAAGAGGCGACTAATGGTTTTAGGATTAATCTGACATCAGATCAGTGTTCATGCAGCAAACAGTGCAAAGTGTGTACCCTGGTTTACTGAATAGGGTGACCCTCGTCCGCGGGGGTTGTCAGGTCTATAATACGGAAACCCTGACCGCTGATCATAGTGCACCAATGTGTGTGGCAAGCGACAAGCTTCGTGCACGTAAAAGACCCCTTTGTGGACCACCTTATAGAGGTCCACATATCTTAATTTTCCATATCCCACGCAACACCCCACTTTTCCATCGGATTCAAAATTTACTGTTCTTCTATTTCTAACACACTCCATGATTGTTATCATCATTTCATGTTCAATTTACCACCCTCTCCATGTTCATCGCCCTTATATAGCCTATAGAGGGTTGCTAGGGCCAAAAACATAAACTCACTCACTCTTGTTATATATTTAGGATATTTCGGTTACTAATCGAGTCGATTTCTACGTATCTTAACACAATGATGACGGTGCAGCAATCAATAATCAAACTGCAGAGTTATTGTTACAATTAAGTATAAAAAAGAGGAAGTTAAAAGTGGGTCACTTGATACCATTCAGTGATATGCATTGTCATGATTTTCATTCTGAAAATCTGTCAACGTTTTAACCTTTTCTCGAAAAAGAAGGTTTTAAAAACTTATCGGTTTCTTCAACTTCCTGATTACAATTACATTGTACTAGCTAAATAGGTGAAAACCATTACGTAATATTCATTTGACATCTGAAACTTGTAGGTGAAAGTTATCAGCAGATGTAGCTGTGAAAACAAATTATCTGGAATCTAATTAAGATTCTGGAAATTAGTTTTGATCTATCTTTTCAAAGATTGGAATAGAAGTAGGAAAAAGGATCGTGTAGTTCATCAAAAAAATTTGCAGTCTTGGTCAAGACCGTTCAATTAATTAAAGTACACGAGGGAAACTTTAGTGGCCACAATTAGAGTAACAACATTATTCACCATATGGAGAATATATTATATCATCAAAAATCACCAACTGTTATATAGTTTTTAAAAAATAAGAAGTGTAGCCACCTTTGGTGCAAAAAAACTACCTGAAATTTATCAATTTTATTATATTTTTTTAAAGAAAACTTCAGGTAGAAGAAAACAATTTTGGCAATAGGTGACCCACCTCATAAAGAGCAAAACTTGAACTAATAAAAATGACTTCTTTTCGATTTTCTTTAAATTCTGTGATGTTGAAATGGTACTGTTACATAAAATCTAGTAATGTAAGGAATATTATTGCAATTAGATTATTAAATTATGTTTAAGATAATATGCAAGCAATTAATATCAACTTAAAACAAGATTTGGATTTTGCCTATTTTAGGACCAAATTTAGAAGTTAGCGAACCTGTCCATGGCGACAAAACACTTGAAAAAAATACTTAAGTTTGAGAACATTCTCAACTCAATGTTTTTACAATGGGGTTGAGAATATTCTCAGACTTTAGATTTATTTTTTTTGTAGCGCCGGTCCTTTAACACTATCTGTTACCCTTTTACTTAAAACTTTATACACTGTTCCTTCATTTACTACCCACACACTTTTTGTCTCGCCTGCGAAGCAGAGCGGGACATAGGTGTTACTTTACCGGCGGCGGCGGCGGCGACGGCGGCGGCGGCGACGGCGGCGACGGCGGCGTTAACTTTTGGAAAAGTTTTATGAGCACCTCCATATCTCAAGAACTATAGGTCCTGGGTTGATGAAACTTGGTATGCATATGCCCCAGTAGTAGCTTAGAACAGTTGCATCCCCCATCTTTTGACCTTGACCTTGATTTTCCGGTTGAGTGACTGACAATTTTCAATACATATAATAGCAATGGAAAAGTTTGGCGAGCACCTCCATATCTAAAGAACTATAAGTCCTAGGTTGATGAAACTTGGTATGCATATGCCCCAGTAGTAGCTTAGCACAGTTGCATCCCCATCTTTTGACCTTGACCTTGATTTTTCGGTTGAGTGACTTTGACAATTTTCAATACATATAATAGCAATGGAAAAGTTTTGCGAGCAACTCCATATCTCAAGAACTATAGGTCCTAGTTTGATGAAACTTGGTATGGGTATGCCCCAGCAGTAGCTCAGCACAGTTGCATCCCCATCTTTTGACCTTGACCTTGATTTTTCGTTGAGTGACTTTGACAATTTTCAATACATATAATAGCAATGGAAAAGTTTTGCGAGCACCTCCATATCTCAAGAACTATAAGCCCTAGGTTGATGAAACTTGGTATGCATATGTCCCAGTAGTAGCTTAACACAGTTACATCCTCATCTTTTGACCTTGACCTTGTTTTTCCGGTTGAGTGACTTTATTTATTTTTATTGCATATATTTGCAATGTTTAGGTTCTATAAACATCTTTTGATCTCAGAAACTGAAAATCCATGTAAATTCAAAATGTAGTGGAAGTAAGAAAGAATAATTGTTTCTGATGGTGCCGGCAGGCGAGAAATACTTTAGTGTTAACTCTTGTTTATCTAATAAATGACAACTGCCCAAGTATTATTTTGACTGATGTAAACTTGTCCAAGGCTTAACATGGACATAAGTCAACTTTTACATATATATAAGAACATCTAGTAAATACATTTGTTAATGTATTATATGGTTATGTTTACCTAATTTCCGGTGACATTAGTGCAACTTTTGATGTTTGGTTTCATTGTAAGTTTAATTAATAAAAGGATTTATGTATTTTATGCCCTCGCGTAGATATTTTCCCGTACGTACTAAAATTTCCATTAAACTTTTCTTAAAAACCCGATCAAGAGAATGTATAAGATTTGCGGAGTGGCTTAATATGAAAATTTGTTTATCCTACACAATTTCTGGCTCTAACTTAAACTTTCATCAATTTAGTAAAATTTCCGTCAAGAGGTTCTTTATAATGAAAATAATTTCAATATTGTCAATGTTGACTTTAATTGATTAGCATGCAGGCCTGTCAGTCCAAAATTGCAATCTCTGTCGAGGGTTCCCACACGGTGCATTTGCTTCTAATATATGTATAAGCTAGATGTACATGTATATTTTTGTGGAGGCATCATTTAATTGTGTTTATTTTCTATGTAGGCGACTGTCTATAGCTGCGTGTAAGTTCATTACATAATTTACGTGTTTGTGTAATAAAATCAATAGAGTATACAGGTCAGTCAACAAAAGCACGGACGGAAAAACAAATAGTTGAACGTACGCACAACCCAGAAGTTTAAATATTTGTTGGAATATAGCCCCAGAACACTGGAGGAGACAGGGGTTTAAAATTAATAAATATCATAAGCGCCCGCTCGTTAATATTCAATGATCTTTAATGAATTTGCATGTAATCGGGCATGTACTTCTAACAGTGAGTGAGTGAGTTGGTGGTTTAATTCTAACATGCATATCCTGAAAAGGGTTTAATCTGTGCCCGCTAAAATTGTAAAGTTTTCGTGACTAAAAGAAATAGTAGACAGACGCACAGACAAAGGGAAACATTTATGGCCATGATGGCTAACATTGAAAAACATTAACATTTACAAAATAAAAAAGGTATTCCAAGTGATCTTTTATCAGTTGATACGGTGAATAAACTGATAAACCAACATGATTAGGTCAATTTTAACGATTGTTAAGGTTTTACATGCTGTGCGGGTAAAATATGTTATTAAACTAGAAAATAATGAGATGTGGAATAAGTGTACGCAACACAGCCCACAATCAAGCGACAAATTCAGAAAAACCACAATGGACAACCGCCAGCAGCCTTCAACGAGGCCAGTGTGCTGCAATTGGCCCATGGTCTAAAATAAAATGCAATTTATTATTCAAATCCAGTCCTGACATATGTTGGTAAACGATATTTATTTTGCAACCTTCATACTAAATATGAATGCATTTTCCTTATTTATTTTAATATTATTGAAGTATAACTGTTAAATACGCTACCATTTAACATAAATCGTCCTAAATTAAATTATTTGGCTTACCTTTATTGCTGTTTGTCCGATTCAAGTCTTTTCATTTTTGATGAAGGTTCAAACTAAATAATGGGGGAACCCTTGTTTATAAATAACTCCATTGATACACCGAGAAAATACTCAATATAAATATATAATCCTCCTACGCTACGAGCTATGAAGCGCTTTCGAAAAGTTCCTACTTCTGTAAATAGATCTATAACCCGGAAGAAGTTTCTATTTGAATCGGTAATAATTATCAACTATATTGCGTGTTTGTAACAGATAAGTTATTATAGTGTGTGGTGTTTTAATGATACAAAATATCTTAATTTTCATTGTATTGGGACTAATTTTCATGTATGTCAAACCAGGCCACGCTCAAGTTCTCCTAAGCTAAGGTCAACTTCGGGGGTCAATCAACGGTGTTCTATAAATATGTATTACCAAGAAATATATTTGTTTATTTATATGATTCAGCGTGGATGTGACTAATTAAAACAGAAATTTTTGGTTCTGGAAAAGAAATAAAATGCCGAAATTTTGTCATTAAGTCTTGTGATCCATTATTCAGAAATTGTGTGTGTGTGAACTTTTTATTTATTTTCGACTCTGTTCAGGGCATGCTGTTTATTGTAATTTAGGTATTCTTGAAAAAAAGTTAGGACCAACCAAAGTTTTTTCCCCTAAAAAATATTAATCTCAAAATTAATGGAAAAATAGTTCTAAAAATCCAAAGAAAGATTTCCGCCACATGAAAAAATGGTAATTAAAAAAAAATCTATCTTAGAAAAATAATATTTTTCTACTAGACAAAAAAGGCACTATATTATTTTTTTTCTTCTTTTTTTGTTGTTGGCCGACTTCTTAAAAAGATCTTCCGTGTGTTTCGGTAGCGACGGAATAGGCCCTTAGCAGCACTTAAGAAAGTTTTTCGATATATTAAAGTACTAAAGTCCAACACAGAGAACATGGCGTCAGTTCATGCCGCTTTGACCATGCAAAGAGCGACTATATGTGTGCCACTGACGGTGCAAGATTGCCCTGTCATAAAGAATGCCGGATTCGTCGTGTTGTATACACTCTAAAAATGGCGTTTAGATTCTAAACATAATCCTAAGCGTTTTCTTGTCTCCCTTTTTAATGCTAAAAAAAATCTAAACATGTTAACAACGAAAACGAGTTTAGATTTTAAATCCTAAGCACATTTTGAGCTAAACATGTCATTAAAGTGTTTAAATTCTAAACACCATTTTTACAGTGTACATGTAACCGCTAACCATAGTGGTGCAACGTACCGTTGAAAAGATGTCATGTTCCCTGCTCGTTCTCATGGTTCTAGAACCCTTCTGAAGGCCAGGTCTCGATTGGAGTAGGATCTCTTTTGAAGACTGAATTGCCCGATTGTAGAACCTTTTGTATTCAACTTTTAGTGACATTCAAATCACTCATCCTCATTTGGACTTGTGTCCCAATTTCTTTCCTTGACATCATCATTTCATCTTCATTTTATCACTCCTTTCATGTGCATCTTCCCGGCCCCCGGTTTCATAAAACATTTCATATCGAGTGTTTCCTCAAATCTTTCCTTAACTCAAATTTCAACATTTTTGATTGATTAGATTTTGAGCTGATGAAGGATTTGAGGAAATACTAAATTTGAGATGTTTGATGAAACCGTGGCATAATGGCTCAGTGTACAAGTATTTTAGTGCAAATATCTTCTAGTCGAATTCGTGCTTGGTATGTATACATGTAGTATTGAGCTTTAACTAACTCACTCACTACTAATAACTAACTAACTTTAAAAGCAGCTCCATTGGTCTTACATGAATTCGGCATTTGACAGTCGAAATAATTATAGATATACCGTGAACTGTGTTAATAACATGATAATTGTCTTATAATTAACGATTTATATTAATCTAAAAGAATGAAGAAATTGACGATGTGCAATAGAGTAAAAATGTTTGATGGAAGATGTTTAACCTGTTCCTGTATGACATTAATTCGAATGTTAGAAAATAAAAATACCAAAACGGTTGTAAACGGTGTAATTTGGATTTGCTGTATATGCATATTTCAAGGAGTATCCTCTCATCTGCAGTATTTGAATCAAAACATATTGGAAGGTCAAAACCAAAAGTATTGAACATCGACAAGTACTTAAAACAAAAAAAGTTCGAACAGGGAAGCCAAAATCCAGCATCGAGGATATCGACCATGTGCAGTACAAGGAAAGAAACCTGGTGTTTTAAACAATTTTGAATTTAATAAACGGAAATTTCAGCGACAAAATAGTATTACATTTAGAAATTCGAAAAAAGAAAAATAGTCAATATAGGTGTCACATCAAGCATAAAATTAAAGACAATTTTTATCTTAAATTTGTATAATATAAAAACAAACACTGACGTGAAGAAATTGGAAACATGAAAATCTCACACAAAACAACAAAATAGAAATCACCAACGAGAATGAACCGCTCATGTGCTCCGAAAGGGTAAGCAGTGTCTGCTTGTTGTTACACACCCGTGAGTGTTTGCCTTTCAGAAAGAATAATCCATGCAAAATCTCATCCGAGAGATAGTCTAAGAGATAGAAATCCTGTATTTATATACGAGTATGTGATGTAAAAATTCTTGAATGAATACAACAGCCAACAGTGTTCCAGCTAGATTTTCAAAAAGGCAGGGAGCTGATTCAAAAAAGGGCACATCTTGTTTCCGAATCCTTAGTTTTTACACAATGACCTATTTTAAGTGTATTACAGATTAAAACTGGTACATGTATATATAAAAAAGCATGAATCATGCATGGAAGAGAGTCCATTAAAATACAACTTTTTTCCCTGTAAAAATATCCTAGCTGGAATACTGAACCAATGCAGTCACATATTCCACAAAGCCCTGGAATTATCACATCCGAGAAACAGACGGACAAAAAACAAGTTGCGGTAAGGCCTAATTTCATCCTATCAAAAGACGCAAAAATATAAAATAAAAAGTTTCACTATATATATCTTATTTTGTTTTTCTAAACATCATATATTTCTTTGACAAATTCAGAGTTAATCATATCTCAGAGGAATCGACAGCAGCATACCCTGGATTGATATCGGTACGCATTCTTTCCAAGATCAACCAGGGAAAGGAGCACCTTCGCGATGCTACATGACCGTCTCGGTTCCACACTGACAAGACCTCAAGGCCGCAATTACAATCCTGCCAGCAGCCTTGACATGCAGGAGCCAGCCACATGTAACGACCCGAACTTCACCTTGTATATAGTTTTAAGCTGAATAAAGATATTGTTGTTGTTTTTTTATTTCGAATACTAGTATATATACGTCATAGAAAGGGCACATATCTCTAGAAAAAGTCAACTCTGTATTTGGTCGAAAAAGAGAAGAGATGATTGTATAATCGTCCTTTTTCGGATTTGACAAACACCAAATTAATCGTTGGCAACTTGACGGCTGGTTTGTTACCAGAAGGAACTGCTTTCCCTTCCATAGCAGCCCAGTTGAGTTCACTCTCGTTTCGATTACCTAAATATCCGTATTATGAATTCACAACCACGTTGTGTTTTGTGTAACTACCGGACCCAAAGATCGCTATGGAAGGGGAGGTTTGGTGTGCCATAAAACCTGGTTTAACCAACCATTTCGTTACAGTATTTTTCTGTTTAGTTTAATTTTTTTAACACTTCAAATGCATATTTTTGTCAGATATTGGATGATAGAATAAAACAATTACTGTCTTCTGTTTCGATAAATGTGAGTGTTATTGACTTTAGAAAAAACTAAAGATATTCACCTCGCCCTTCGGGCTCAGTGAATATCTGTTTTTCAAAAGTCAATAACACTGCACATTTACCTCAACAAAAGACAGTAATAGTATAATATCTTTTTTCTTACTATAATTTAGAAAACCAAATGTAATGCGACATCTGCGATGTGTTACAATTCAGGAAGTTTTTAATAATCATAAAAGGTAAATATTATCAATTTTATGACTGCAATCAATAAAGATAATATACCGAGATTTTGTCTGAATACACATATATATATACATGTAAATTTGCAATTATGTATTGCTCTCCTCGAACTTTAAAGTGCATGAAGTGCTTTTTGATTCTTAGGAGCAGCTTGAATCTCAGAGTCGAAAAGTGTAATTTTCAAATAAAAGAGATACACTTTATTGCTCAAACCGGACAATGACATCTGTTAGTTTATTTTAGATTTGGAAACAGGTTATGTAAATCCCTCTCCAGCTAGCAGTTTGTGAGTGCGGCCTTTGTAGCGCCCCCCATTGAGCCTACTCTTATCGAAATCTACAAAGGGGTCATTAATATGCATGGGGTATTGCTTTCCGCATACACGGGACAACCTTTTATCGTCCTTTCCGAAGGACAAGCATCGTTTCTTGAGACCATCCTCCCAAATGGTGTCAAGAGAGAGAGTCTATTCTTGACAATCCAACCCGAAAATGAGTATCACACGATAATGAGGACTAATCGCGGACTATTTTAAAGATTGAACAGTCAACTCCTCCAATGTCGAATTCCCTTACCTTCTACTCAGCTTTGACTTTAAAACTCAGTGTACCCCTTTTTTGGAAAAGTTGGTATTTGTATGGGTTTATTTTTTTATGGGACATTTTCTCCAAGAAGTAGCGTACATAAGAAGACTAACCCATCATTTCACCGTCACTGACGACCACTACAGAAGACATTGACAACACCATATATGTAGCATTTATTAACCAACTAAGTATATTATTAGTCTATCTGCCCTTACTTAATGAAATGCAAAACAGGGCCATTATGAGAAAACAGGGCATTATGACAGGGCCATTATGACAGAAAACAGGGCCATTATGAATGGAAACAAAATGGCCGACATTATTTATTTCAGCATTGAATAACTAAAACAATATTACAAATTGAATGAAAAAGTATCAAATCAATATTAGAAATTGTGTTTAACTTCAATTTCTGAGGATTAATCTATTGATTATTGCTTATACAGGGACTGTAGGTCATCTGTCAACAGTATTGTTGGTCATTTCATATTTCATAATTTGGTCGTTTTTTACCTTTATAGTTTCCTTTTATTTTCTTAAACGTCTTTTAAACGCTAATCATACAAGCTAATAGATTTATTTTCTACATCAGATATTTAAAAAAAATCCCTTTTCAATAAACAAAGTATAAAATGGTTTCCTACCTGAAGATAAACCTAGATACAATGTACTTAGATCCTTTCTGTTTCTGTCAGGTTTTTAAAAACCTTCTGAATGTCAATAGTTTGAATAAAATATTGATATGCAGAAAATGATCCAAACCCTGACAAATTTTCAAGATGTTACATATCAGTTTGCTGTCTGCTGAAGGGGGAAACTTTAGTTTAGGGAATGAAATGGGTTGTAATTTGTAACTATTCAACTCTATTGGGGCTTGTTTAGGGGGGATATCAATATCCCATATCCCCATAAATTTTTCATTAAATATCCTGTATCCCAAAAAATGTTTTTCCAGTATCCCATATCCCTGTAAATAAAATTGACAAAAATATCCCATATCCCAATAAGTTTTGCCTCAAATATCCCGTCATGCCCGTATCCCAATAAGAAAATGTGTGGATATCCCATATCCCAATATACCCTAAACAAGTCTCTCTATTGTCCACAGCAACTCTTCCCTAAAACATTGAACTGCTGAATGGGTTGTAATTTGATAACTAATCAACAAATCAAATCAAATTCCAAATCAAAACAGCATCTCCTCAACTTAAAAAGTTATCCGTAAAATTGTTGAACTAATAAAAAATGTTTTTTGACTGTGAAACTGTACCTGCAAATTTATTAGTTAAATCATTTCGATCAGTTAAACATTTTATACTTGGCATTATACTTTGCATAATTTAATTTGCAAACAGGTTTTAATGGTAAGAACAAAAATAAATTGAAAAGAGCAGGAATGATAAATCTAAGAATTTTCTTTTACGAATCAGAGACAAAGTAAGAGTCAAGGCAGAAATTATGAGTTCCTCTTCACTTCTCCACCCCAAGCCTCCTTTTTTCATAGTTGGTTAATAAAAGTATTAAGAAATGGGTGTTTTTATAATGGCCCTGTTATATGTTCTTGGTCTGCAATAATGGCCCTCGGAGTCTGTAATGCCCTCGGCGTTGCCTCGGGCCATTACAAACACCTCGGGGCCATTATTGCAGACCTTGAACATATAACAGGGCCATTATAAAAACACCCATTTATTAATACTATAATACTATCAGCAAAATGGGTAAACTGGAACCCTGTAATCATAAACGGCCTTGGGTTCGGGTCGACTTTAAATACGGAGTTATTTGAATTTTTACCCACAATCCCAGTTTACAAAAATAAGAGGCTTTTGTGCAAAGTGTAGATGAAAGAATCAAGTAGCAACGCTAGCTGGATTGTTTAATGCCTCTCCGTTGTCGATCAACCGTCATCGCACCAAAGGCTACGTTTTTCAGAAGCTTAAATGCATAGGGCTTATTGGGCATGTGAGCCATTATGCGGCCTGCACAAGTTGAACCTTAGATTTGTGTTATATTACCTGGTTTGGCATAAATTAGCGGTTTGCATTTAAAAAGACGAACCAGACAAACCGGTGACAACACAAAATAAACCGATGTGAATCGCATAATGGAAAGCTGCGCAGGAGAAACATGCTTTGACATTGATGAAGAGGATCGAGTTAAACATACATGAAGACCCAAAAAACTTTCACTTACTGTAAATATCACCTTAGGCTTAGGAGAAGCCTCCAAGGCACAGACTTGCAAAAATTTAACTGACATGATACACATAATCATACACCTTCTTTGCTCGAAATATCAACATTTATAACAAGATTTTCACATGTTAGACATTCTTTCTTGTACATTTTTTGTACCATTTTGATTTTCATAGATGTCCTATATTTCTTTTTTTCGCTTTTTCACGTCCGGCAAATTATCAAGCGTTTATCTTAAACCAAATGTTTGCACTACACCGCAATCTCTTTCATCAATTTGTAGAAACTTTCAAATAATAGGTGAATGGAAAGTGTTTTACGCCTTTGCAACACTACATAGCTTTTATACCAGGGTCATCAACATGCAAAGGATGATTAAATGAACTTAAAACGATGAAAATATGTGGTGGGTGGGAAGGGATGGAGAAGTGAATTCTCTAGACCAGTGAAAAGGTGGAATTGTGTAGTGGCGGAAACATTCTCAAATATTCTTGTTCGTTTTAATAAAACTTTGAATTCTACGTATTAATGAAATTGAAATTAAAACTCTTTTTTTTTCAGATTGTAGATTTGACATTATAGATAGAACTGTTCAAGCAGACTGAAAGAGGGGTGGAATATAAGAGAAAAGAAGATATTTTTTTCCACTATACAATTTATATCAGATTAAAGCGAGTAACCATTTGATTTTTGTAGGGAAGATTATGGATAACCTTTTTGTTTCCTTTTTTGGAAATTCAGAGCCCGCATTTTGTTCATATTTGAAAAGGAATCTATACATTTTACGGCAAATACGACATCCTGCCTTTTTTACCGAAAAAACTCTGTCCTACCTTTATATTGCTTTCATGTAAGCTTGTGCAAGCTGTTCCACTTTGATGTGAGGGACTTACTGTGATTTGGAAGGAAAAAAAAACAGTTACTTGTTTTTCTTTTTTTCATTGCTGTTTTCAATTTATGATCGTGTATGGACATGTATTCTTTATCTGCTGAAAAAGAAAAAAAGGAGAATTTTAATTAGATAATAGCATAACAACAAAACCTGCCCTAACAGCAATATTGCTCATTGTATCTCTTTTCCTCTTTTCAAGTAGAATGTATAAAATTAAGCTTAAGAAGAAATGTGTTAGTTAGTCGCAAATAAATTATAATATAAGAAAAAGATGAGAGGGAAAAAAGTCAAAACTTAATGCCCAACAAAAGTGAATTACATGTATATCGAGCCGTTATGATGATGATTACTGGGTATCAAAAGATGACCAGGGTGAGGAAACTACAACAACATGAACTTAATCTGTCTAGATATTTAGTCCCCGTTTACACTAGAGGAAAGGAAAAAGATTGATCTGTTAAGAGATCGATTAAAAGAATTGATCTCTCTTTAAAATAAATTAATCTATTCAAAAATAGTCCAGAAGGTGGTCTGTAATAATAATTTGATCTATTTTTTTGGTGTAAACACGTTGAATATTTAAGTCATCACAGCTTTTGGTTCCAGTTCAAACTAGGATAATTTCACTTAGCTTATATTTTTGCTTTGCATAATTTTTTTAGATGAATTACTTTCTATGTTAGATTTCTATTCTTGATGGCTGAAACTTAATGTATTTGTACGATGTATATAGCCTCTACGAACATTGCTTTGTACATTTGACACAATTAAAGACTTCATTTGAAAAGTTTTATGTAGTTTTGTACTCACCTCGTGCAGTTGAATAAGGGAGTGCCTAACGCTTGAGCTTAAACAAAATTGTGTTGTTTAATTTTCTTCAATCTTTGATATTTGTACTTTAATAAAATAAAGTTTACAGCTAAATCTTAAAAAAAGCAAACCACAATTTTTATCTGACAAAATACTTAAAAGAATACTGCAAGTCACTAGGGATGCGCATATGAGCTTTTTTCTTTTGTCAACAAATGACCTAACATGTATGTAGTTGAGTCAGCTGTGACAAGGCTAGTAAATAGTTCTTAAATTAAAACAGACTACTAGTAATAGAAATTACTCCCGTCATGATTTAATGAGCTATTCAAATGCATATACTTAAAAGTTAATCGCAAGTTCTTCTTTTCGTCGCTGGAAAATTCAAGAAGTAAAGCCAACAAATGTAATAGTTACAACTCAGTTTTGGAATTTCCTACCTAAAATTTAAAATTAAGATTAAAGTTTTTTATGACCAGTTTTGTATGCAACTAAGTTTTATATGCAAATGTGTATGGATTATATAAAATCAATTATGTTATCTTTTCCTATGAATAGCATGGTGGAGTGTCCCTTCTTTGACCCCGGTACCAGTGCAACCTTACAAGACAAAGATATTGACACATTTATAGTTGACAGAATATATAATTATGAAATACAATTAAAAAAAAAATCAAAATCAGATGAAAAGTATAGTTTCTATAGCAGTTTTGATTTTGATTTAATATCCATTAAACCCCTTTGGCCCCTTATTCCATTAACGGGTAGGACCCATTAATCCCAAATTCGAGAGGAAGATTTTTCTAGTGGTTAGAAACATTATATATCATTACATAAGACAACATATCGATTGGGCATTTTTTGCTTATTTTTTCTGAAACGGTAGGGACCAGGAATCCCAAATGCAATAGCAACCTCCCTTTAGTGGCTACAAACGTCATTTAAAAAAAAATAACACAATCATGGACAACATTTATTCAAGTGATCACACGGAAACCAAATTGTCTACAGACGACAACGACGACAACGACGACGTGGACGACATCGCCATAACATAAATCGATTGCAAAATATTTGCGGTCGTAATACGATCGCAAAAAAAAATTCGCGGTTGTATAGAAATATACCGGACTGGAGCCCAAATTTTGACTAAGATCAACAATGCCTTGATAAAAAGATCCTTTGATTTTTAACTATATGTTGAAATTTACTGTCAGGCTGATAATTGTGTTGCTTTGATGTGTTCTTCATCTTCATCACATCACACAATAGTAAGGGAACAACCATTTGATTTTAGGGAGCCAGCTATTGAGAATTAAAGGACCATTTTAATAGGGGCTAGTTACGCCACTGGGGGGGGGGGGGGCGATATTGATCTTTAGCAAATCGAAATTAATGGAAGCAATTGCATTGTGGTACGCCACTGGGTGTGGCCCCTTTTGACCCCTCATAGCAATATATTATGGTGCAAGATACTTCAAAACTGTCGTTCCATTTACCCGACAGAAGTTGTTGAGGAATACGATGAGAAAGAATGAACAAAATCGTTTGAAAAATAAACGCTCTATAGCAGTCAAAGTATGCATGATAAGAGCCCGATTTTGCCCAAAAATTTTGAAACTATTAACATGAGCTGGAAATATATGCAATATATAATTTCGAAGAGTTTTTTTCTTTATCAGCATGATTTTGTTTAAAGTTGTCCGTTGTTATGTAAAAATGAATCCCTCATGTGGCTTAAAAATTGTAATTTCTTGAAAGACTGTAAAGAACTTTGAGTCACACAGAGTACCACTAGAATAATTTGTCTAAATTATAATTTTTAATATAGAAACTAACCACAAAAATATATTTGTGGTACTCCGTGTACGTGGCTCATAGTTAAATTTGCCAAAAACTACTCAAAATTTGCATAATTTTAACACTATTTCACAAATATGCCATTTTCGGATAATTTGATGACATCACTGTGATGTAATAAATGAAAGTTTGTAAAAAAAACTACAGTTATTTTACTATACCTTGTTCATCTAAGACCTGATCTAGACTAGCTTCACCTCAATTTAATAATTTCAAATTTTAAAAAATATGGAAAAATTGGGGGCCAAATTGAGCACTTATCATATCTTGTCCTTTGAAATAAAAAGGCAGGATGCCAAAAATTACGAAACAAAAAGGGCAGGATCGTGCTTTGGATTAAAAATGGCAGCTTGGTGTTTTTGGCTTGAAAATTATAGTTAGTTTAAATATAAAACACATTGCGTGCGTAAGCGCATTAAAAAATCAGGATCTGATTTTCCGAAAATTAAATAGACAGGATGAAAAAATATGCATAGCCTTCCTCCTCCCTCCCATTAGAATTAAATGGTTGTTAGTATAACGTAAAAACTTGTCCAGGTGGTTTGGTTTGAATTTGGTATGGCGTGCCATTTTGAATGGTTCTATAAAGTTCGTCTGTGCATTCAAAGATTTAAGATGGTTTTTACCACATTTCAAGAGGTGTCTATCAATTGAAAGGAGAAGATTGAAAATTCCTCGAAGGCGTCACCGTTTCTAACAATAAAGATTTTTCCTTTTATTGATAACCCTTCTTGATACGATACTATCTGCACAGAGAATGACGTGTGTCTTGTGTCATTTTTAAGTGCATACAAATATTACCTGATGCGATGACATGTTTTTACCCTGAATACTTCAAGTGTCAGGTAAATACGTAAAGTCAAAAGTTATCATTGTTTGACATATCTATCCAGTAAATGATCCAAGAACAGTTAAATTCCCCGTTTTTTTCCCCAATATATTTTTGGTATACTAGTATTGGGGTAACCCAGTTTTCAGACTTGTCCGACATAAATATGACCCATATAAATAATTAATATCTGAATGTTTTAATTAAAGAAGCAAAGAAGCACCTATGGGGCATTCTAGTGTCAGAAGTCCGCAAGGGCAACGACAAAACCGGTAAGCACAAACGAGAACAGCACGAAGAAAACAAAACTTCAACAACGCGAACTCAAGTCGTAACAAGAGTGAACTCAGGTGCTCCGGAAGATTAAACGATTCCCGTTGCTATAGCACACCCGTCGTGCTACTCATTTCCAATTCAGTGTGTCAAATCTGGTAAAGGAAGACAAAAAAAAATATACGACAAACCTTCTTAGATGTAGAAATCTCATATTTGTCTACGAGTGCATAGGTCTGCCGTAAAATTTCTTGAGTGAAGACAGCAACCGTGGAGCAGTATAACCATCTTTTTTGCTCATCCTTCACAACTTTATTATGCTAGCTGTTCTTATTGATTTGTTAGTGTCTAGGTAAGCATTAAAATTGAAAATTACAACAAAAATTTGGACTTATTACAGCTTATTTGCGATTTCAAAATTTTCCCATATTTTTTAATAGGAAAACAAATACATTTTCCAATTTTTACAACTATTTTGATATTATTTAGTATACTTAAAAGTCCTTTCCAAATTTTAAGAAAAATCTATGGAGTAGATTTTCTCAGATTAAGGAAATTTGAATTTTCCCTATTGATCCTTTATTAAAAGTTTCAAAATCATGCATTTTTCAAAGTCGTTTCTACAAAATTCATGATTGTGAACTTATAATTTTATTATCAAGATTCAAAGTACCATTCTAGGGCTAACTCCGTCCAAAATTTAAGAAAATTCTATGGATTTTTTAGACACCCCATCTTCCTTAACCATACATTATCAAAACAAAAGAAAGCCAAGCACCATATAAAACCTATGTATGTCCAAAGAATGAAAAATATCTACTTTTATTCAGTCCAGATTCACAGGCACGTGATCACAGGCATTCTGTGTCCAACAGTTTTTATCATTAATAACGTGTATACATATAAAAATGTTCATACTCGTATGGAAATAGTACATAGCTATAAACGAGTATGAACATCATTAAGGGACCGACCATTTGATTCTTATTAGGGGGGCTATGGTGAATTTTGAAATAAAAAGGCAGGAAGGCAAAAATCCAGAAATAAAAAGGCAGGACAGTACTTTGAATTAAAAAAAGGCAGATGGTAGTTTGGGATGAAAATTTTATAATAGCTATAAAGAAAAAAGATTGACGCGTGCAAGCGCGCAACAATAATCCAGGCTCAGTGTTTTTTTCGAAAATTAAAAGGCAGGACGAAGAAAACATCCATAGACAGCCCCCCCCCCCTAAAAATCAAATGGTTGTTCCCTGAGGGTGTACGCGGGTGACTTTGAAAGTGACGAGATTTTGAAATTGATGCCTTATTCATAAGAACAAAATAAGCTAAACATTTTGATAGGTTATCGTACTTGTTTTAAAGATAATAAGAGTTCACAATTTGACGGGAAAAGGATTTCTCTGTTGTTTTTTTTTTCATAGGTTTAACATAAGCGTAGTTTAGCTATTTAAAGTAAACTCGTGAAAAAATGATGTGAATTTGAAAAAAAAAATGTAAAACAGATATTTATGATGTAATGAAGACCTTAATCACAAGACAACGTTGAGTTATCGTTCAAACTTTTTTGGGTCATTTTGATGGAAAAAACCTGAGGATTCCGAAAAAAATATATAAAATTCAAAAGCTGATCATCCAACATCCTAATAAAATATCCTGGACCCAAAACGCCTGTGTATAAAATCCATTACAGAGGATCATCACTGAAAAGGAGACAACATTCTACAATACTAGTAGACAAAATATCATGCAATAACAAGAGACACAAAACATATAACATTCATAATTATTATGAATTTATAAATCCCTTTGACGAATTTCGAGTCTTCATACAATCATCCAAGAATGAAAAGAATCTGATTAGAAAATCCGTTTCAGACGCATTCATTACATATTTGAATTTTTCAATAATGTTAAAGTTTCGGAATTCTAATACAAAATCAGATATGTCTCAGAAAATTAAGTTTTTTTTAAATTTTCAAACAAGCCGCACTCGAGGATGAAATGGAATTCATATTCTATTTTATTATTATTACGTGATTTACAGAGACGTTCATTAGACGGAGTTTGTTGTATCGCCCACTGTTGTAAGTTCAAAAATGTGTGTTGTTTTTAAGGTGTGATTTGTGAATTCCAGATTGACACTACCTGATTTCAAACTGCGAAAAATACATCTCTTTTGGGGCTGAAAAATGATTTTCTAACATCTTTAGGAAAATGATTTAGCAATACTTTTTGTGATAAAATGTATCAAATATTAAATAAAATGTTGAATTTCTGATTTTTCAAAGTGCTGCACAGTTTCTTTTCTCCATTAGACTATTAAAGAAAAAGCATCAACGTCTGAGAATGAAATCTTATGAAAGAAGCATAGGTATCAATGGGGCATTCGAATGTCAAAGTCCGAAAGGGCAGAGAGAAAAAAACAGTAAATAAAGGTAATAACAAAATAACCGAACTTGGCGGATCAATCTCAATGTCCAAGAGAAAAGAAAAAAACATAGAAGTCACACTTGAATAGTTATAGATCGCAATGGTCCTAGCTTGGTAGAGGCATTTCAAATGAAATGGTGGGTCAAACCAGGTTTTATGGCGCGCCAAACCTCCCTCTGCCATTGCAATCTTAAGGGCCGGTAGTAACACACAACGCAACACGATTATGAAGACATACATAATAGGGATACTTAGATGATCATCTCAGTAAAACACAAATGAAAACAATCACTAACCAATACGTTCAACTCAATTTTGAATTTTTCTACCAGCGGCTGATAATGAAGGAGGATTTTTTAGGGACCGTATGAGACGCATTTTCTTGCAACCTTGGTCTAAGAGTCGGTCACGAAGACAGTGGTGTCGTATTAAAACATCTGAAAAATTTGTATGAGCCCTGGCATATCGAAGAAGTTGTGAAATATAAACACCGTAAGCAGGTGAGATAGGTATGCTGCTTTCAAGGTCAGGGAAATTAATAATTTGAATATTTAAGTCGTCTTTTTTATCGTAATTTTTTTTGTACTGAGATGACCATCCTTGTTGTCATATTCGAGATGCAAATCCAAGAATGATGTGAAGCAATTGTATTCGGTGGTTTCCTTAATCTCTAACTCTGGAGGATATATCAAAGGAATCCATCTACCAAACGAAGCGTTGTTTACAGAGATGACATCGTCATTATATCTGAGAGTGAGATAAAAGGACCTTTCCTTTTTCGTCTTCTTGTTCTTTACAAGTTCTTGAGGAAGTTCAGTCTCGTAAAAGTATAAAAACAAATCGGCGAAGAGAGGGTCTCAATTTGTGCCCATTGGAATGCCATTTTGCTGTTGAAAAATTTCTCCTCCAAATGTGACAAATATTTTGTAAATAAGGAAATCAAGAATACTGCAAACTTGGTCCAATGTGTAACAGATTTTATCTTTATAAGATGTTTTAGAAAATTATGAAGAATTGTTAACTATAACAACAAAGTTCCGAGAATTTGAAAAAAAACTTTTTTTTCGTGTGGCAATGTGGTTTACAAAGTTAAAAAATCAAAAGTTTTCAAAGAATGAACTTGGGAAAATGACCGAGATTTAAATTAACTAATAAATCTTTAGAGTTCTTTAAAATCCACATGTTATTGATTCCACTACGATTATAAATAGTGTCACAGTATGTTTGTTGTCCAATGCCTAGCTCTTTGATCAGAAAGCTGTAGTAATGTGCTTAACATACGAAAACTATATTGTTGGAAGCCTTGTCTGCTGGTGTGACAACATATTTGTCATGTGAGGAAGAGAGACAATACAGAACGAGGCCGATCACATTTCCTAAGTTTGTCAATTCGGCTACGTACAAGAGTTTCGGATAGTTCTTATCCAGTCCGACTGCGATTCAAGCTCTGGTTATTGGTCCACTTCCCGCTTTATCCCAGCTTGAATCACTCACCTAGTCATTAAGCCACAACAGCATCTATATTTATAAGACCTTTCAAGGGGTCATATGACACTTATTTAGAGTTTAATGAGCTGAAGGTTTAAACAAGAAACAGCTAGCTTTTCTCTATCTGCAATAGCGTTCATTCTATAGGGCTAACCATGAACAATGCTGTTTTTTTTACCTTAAATGCTAAAATCCGTTTATGCGGCATTCAGACAAATACTACCCAACCAAGACTTTTACAAACCTGAATGGACTGAAAGATTTAGCAAGCAACAACTTTTCTCTATCTGCAATAGTTTTTATTCTGTGGGCCAAAATCGTGAAATGCGCAATGGTCAGCCTTTAAAGAGACATAGTTGGTTCCTTACAAAAGGTTATTCATGTATCATGCAATTATGCTGAGAACAAAATTTTTCTAGAGGTGAGAAATATTTTTCGACAACTAGTTGATAGATGATAAATCGGATGAAAATAAGACAATTAAGTTTTATCTCTAATGTCTGCAGGTAAAAAACTAGAAAAACTGTGAGCAGCAGCTCACAAATAAATACCCCCCCCCAAAAAAAAAAAAAAAAATAATCAGATAAATTTTTAAAATAGGTGGTGCACGTCTACACTATGTCATAAATATTGTGTGTAAGTTTCATGAAAATCCATCAAGGGGTTTAGGAGGAGTTGCGGATAAGAGATGGGTACCCCTAAGTAGTCGAATGGCTAAGTCCATGTTTTGCTATGGGAAACCCAAAAATCATTCTGATTATATTTTAAAATAGTAGGTGCACATCTACATAATGTCACAAAGATTGTGTGTAAGTGTCATGAAAATCCATCAATGGGTTTAGGAGGAGTTGCGGATAAGAGATGGGTACCCCCATGTAGTCGAATGGCTAAGTCCATGTTTTGCTATGGGAAACCCCAAAAATCATTCTGATCAAATTTTAAAATAGTAGGTGCACATCTACATTATGTCACTAAGATTGTGTGTAAGTTTCATGAAAATCCATCAAGGGGTTTAGGAGGAGTTGCGGATAAGAGATGGGTACCCCCCCCATGTAGTCAAATGGCTAAGTCCATGTTTTGCTATGGGAAACCCCAAAAATCATTCTGATCAAATTTTAAAATAGTAGGTGCAAATCTACATTATGTCACTAAGACTGTGTGTACGTTTCATGAAAATCCATCAATGGGTTTAGGAGGAGTTGCGGATAAGAGATGGGTACCCCCATGTAGTGGAATGGCTAAATCCATGTTTTGCTATGGGAAACCCCAAAAATCATTCTGATCAAATTTTAAAATAGTAGGTGCACATCTACATTATGTCACTAAGATTGTGTGTAAGTTTCATGAAAATCCATCAAGGGGTTTAGGAGGAGTTGCGGATAAGAGATTGGTACCCCCATTGTTGAATGGCTAAGTCCATGTTTTGCTATGGGAAACCCCAAAAATCATTCTGATCAAATTTTAAAATACAGTCAAACCTGTCTATAGTGACCCTTCAAGGGACCTTGACAAAAAGGTCACTACAGACAGGGGGTCTTTATATAGAGGTTGTTGAGATAAAAGTATAATGTTAGGTATGTGTATTGGTATTAGCTGATGCACAGTTTCCATAGATCTATAGAAAGTACATGTATACTGATTTGTTCTTGACCTTTTGAAACCAAACAATAGACTACTAGTATTTAACTTGCAATATTTTGTGAATATTTTTGAACATTCTATCTGAGACAATAATTACAATTCTCAGATTCTATGTCTTGAAAATTTATCTAAAACTTTGTTAAATACATGTTTGAATCTAGGTTAACAGTATTTTTTTTTATATAATATGTAGTTTTGAAGTATATTTCTAAAAATCATTTTATCTTTTTATATCTTATTCATAAGTAAAGGGAATGTTGCTAAAAAATTCTCATATTAAAATCATAAAAAAATATCTGCATTTGCTTACTATGGTATTACATTTCATAAATCTAGAATTAACAACATTATTTCTTCCCAACTTTTTAAGACATAAAAGTTAAACTGACCCTGACACAAGTAATAAGTGATAATTACTTCTTATAACTTCCTCAAATTTACATAAATACTAATTACTAAAGATTAAAGAAAGGTGACACTTCCTAATTAGCTTTGATCTGACAGCTAACCCAAGCCAATTAACAATCATTTGCACTAATTTTAGGTCCTTGTATACAGGTTTTGGCACTTCAAGGGACGGTTTCTGATGGTCACTAGTCACGTTGGGCAGGTGGTCACTATATAGAGGTTAAATATATAGGAAAAATTGTTGGGGGGACTGAAAATAGTCTTTATGGACAGGAAGTCTTTATATGGAGGTGGTCACTAGTACAGGTTTTACTGTAGTAGGTGCACATCTACATTATGTCACAAAGATTGTGTGTAAGTTTCATGAAAATCCATCAAGGGGTTTAGGAGGAGTTGCGGATAAGAGATGGGTACCCTGAAGTGTAACGGAAGGAAGGACGGACGGACGGACGGACACCCCTATCACTATATCCCCCCACTTTTGAAGTGGGGGGTATAAATATAACAGTATAATTTGTATGCCATTCATAAGACATGTTAGAGTAATCATGAGATAAAGATTATTATACAAAAATTGCCATATCAGGTTTTAAATCATTTCGAGACTCCCATATTAGATGTAAGCATAAGCTGAGGCAATAACATCGCTCGAGAAATGATATGGGATTTAATATGGAAACTCAAAGTCAAAATAGATACAAAAGTATACAGGAAAACACTGACTTGGCATTAGGTTTAATGCATGATTTTGCTTATTGCCGCTTATATATATACTAAAAACTCTCTACTCCCTATCAATGAAGATTTTCCTTTTAGTATTGATAGAAGGACATTCCATAACATAAATGATATTCACTACCAAATGAACTATTGCAAAGGGAATCAGATGAGTGCAGATGTTGGTTTGTCATAGGGTTTTGTTTTGTCTTCCTTTACCGGATTTGACGCACTGAATTGACTGTTGGTAACGCGACGTGTGTGCTATAGCAAGCAGGAACTGCTTACTCTTCCGGAGCACCTGAGTTCACTCTCGTTTCGACTGGAGTTCACGTTGTTGATTGACATTCAGTTATTTTGTGTTTTCATGTCTTACATGTTGTTTGTTTTTGTCCCGTTCCTGTTGGTGTTTACTGGTTTTGTCTCTGCCCTTTCGGACTTTTGACATTCGGACATTGGTACCTCTGCTTCTTGCATTTCTCAGGGAATATGTTGCTTCATCCATAGTAATATTATTCAGTGCAACAGCAGTGTTTATAGCATTAGAGAAACGTTTGCTTAATCCATAATATTTTTTTATATTGTCATACAGGAGTAGCTTGTACTGTTTTTAGAAGCTTATACAATAACCATATTCATATTTAATTGTTCAATGGTAATCCTCTGATGGTTAGTATATGTTGTTGGCATAGTGACGGTCTAGAGCAGAAGTTAAAATGATATAAATAATATATATAAAAATATATATTTTTTATATGGTATTACTTAAGGTAACGATTTATAAATTCCAAGAAACGAGCCAATGATTTTTTCGGGGGTTAAAGATGCGTATTAAGAAACACAAAAAACACAGAATGTCGTCAAACACAATAAAACAGCAGAAAAAACCTAATATTTTGTCCGATCTCCTAACTTTAGAAAATGTGATAAACCATGACATAATGGTATAAACCATGACAATTTTCTGATCCCTTTACCAAACCATGACAAAATTTATATTTGGTTAATAAGCACAACTAAGCAGATTTAAAGATAACATAATAAACCTTTATCGTCATGTTCAATTCCTTTCAGCTCTCCACACGATTTGATACTAAAATGAAGATATTTTTACATATTTTAGAAAAAAATCCCTTGTACAAACCATGACCTCCCTTTACCATACCATGACTAAATCCCTTTTCCAAACATTATACGATATGACACATTACTACCTGTGATATAATAAAAATTATTATTATTGTGATCAATTATTTTGGTTTTCCGTTTTGTTTAGAAAATTTTAAGTGCCTTGGAGAATATGGGGGTTAAAACAGGTAAGTGTTCTGTAGGTATTCGCCTAGTGGGTAGGAGAACAGATTTGTGTTTAAGGTCGCAGTAATTAGACTGGAAATGCACATTTAAAATCCATAATAAAAGAATACAATGTATAAGTGAATCGAATACCTTTCAAATCAAAATGATAAGATTTTATTTTTTAAAAGATTTTTGTACAAATTATACAGGACGAGGCATTAATCATGCATGACAATGTTGTATAAACTGTTTGAAATAATCATATTGAGAGACAATCTAAAAATTAGTACCACGCATACTGATTTGTCTAGTTTTCAAGATTGTCATGATTTTTTTTTTTGCATTAATACCTCCTCTGGAATATCATTTCTTTCTCAAAATATCTTCAGTCGATGACAAAAATGTCTGCCTGAATGAATTTACAAAGAACAATAGCTCTTATAGTTGGAATTATAAAAGTGAGGCCCACAACGGAGATACAAAAAGGATGATTTCAGTTTTATTAAATTCGTTTAATTATCATAAAAATCGATAAACGTTATTAGTCTCGTTTTCGATCAGTCATGTATGCATCATATGCATTACCCAACATATATAACACACAAAGATTTTTAGCTTGACTCGCGTTCACTCATTCCATATTTTTGTGCTATTTTCTTTGTGTTTTAGCCGGTGTCTTTTTTCGAGTTACAACTGTTGAATTCACCAGAGAACAACCAAAAACCACCTTAACAGCGCCAGTTGTGACACCTTGCAATGGTAATTTCATAGTTATGTGAACTAAACCATGATTGTAAAACGTTCTTTATTTTGTAATTCATCTTGGCTCTAAAGTCTAAATATAACTCTCTAAAGTCTAAATGTAACTAATCCCGTGCAGGGCCCGGGTGGCAAATAGAATAATAATAAAGTGTGTACTTTAGGTGGCTGAATAGGGTAGTCCTCGTCCGCAGGGGTTGTCAGGTCTATATTACGGAAACTATGACTGCTGACCATAGTGGGCCAACGTGTGTGGAGAGTGTCACGCTTCATGCACGTAAAAGACCCTTTGTGGACCGCCAAGTAGTGCAGTCCATAGGCTAAATTTTTTGCCCCTACCCACCTCTCCCCTTTTCCTGTGGTTCTTCAAAATTTACCATTCTTTTTTGTCCCACCCCATCCCCATTTTTCATTTATCATCATAATTTCATGTTCATTTTATCCTCCTTTTCATGTTCATCGCCTGTAAATAACCTATATATACCGTTGCATGGGCGTTAAAACACGAACTCACTCAATCACTCACTTCACTAAATATTACTACAAAATGAAATCCGAAATTTGCTAAAATTTAAAGGCAAAGAAACAACTAAAAATAGATCAAAATGATAGGATAAAAATCAGAAAAATCAAGCAAAGAGAGAAAAAAAAAGAAAAACATCCTAAAAAGACTTTTTACCATGCTAATTGATTTCTACAGGAACAAAATTATTTTTTGACGGAAAGAAAAATGACGTCTTATTTTTAATTTTCCAAAAAATTGTCCTTTTTGTTTGGATAGAAACTAAATACTCTTTTTTTTTTTTTTTTTTTTACAAAGTTCACAAAAAAACTATTTACAATGGTAAGCCACTTGACATTTTACCCACGAAAGTACATGTAATCGTAATTTTTCCTCATTTTGATACTTTACACCAAAATTCTTTTACCTTGTATTGAAACAGGAAAATAAAGCGAAAACAATCGTTTCTATTTCTTTCATACGTAGCAAGTTTATTTGATTAATCAAAACATTTTGATTCGTAGTTTTTTTTTCTCTAAAGGAAGTAAAAAACAAAATTAAATCATGCATGTGCTGCCTTTTTAGTAAAAAAATATCTATTTGTAACTACCGTATATTTTTTTTATACTACAAGATCCCAAGAAGTGCACCGTAGTATGGAAATTTTCTGATGCTGGAGAATGGGACGTAAAAGAAATGCAAAAGAAATTAGAATGCATCAGCATCATAGGCGACTTCAATATCGAATTTGTTTACCAAGGGTGCCTAATTGTTTATACAACAGCTGAACGATATATTCTTGCTGACGTAGACGCATTCAAAGACGCTACCGAGGAATTCCTGTGGCTCTTCAGAAAACGGCTTGGAAAGCTTATCGTTGAATCTGATTGTAGTATTAATGTAGCCATATCTATATGGGATCACAATAAACATGGGAGTCCATTTGATCAAAAAGAAGGTATGTATATGTTTAGTCGTATCAATGCCTAATACAAAAAATCATGCATGTTCAAGTAATGTTGTTTAAGATCAAGGGAGGGTTAAAGATCGTACATTTGAATGTTCATAACTAGGTGCGGTTATATTTATTGTATTTGATAACAAATAGGCCACAACAACACATATACAAACGACAAATAAAAAAAATCCACAATTGAAAACAGTCAGAGGAATCAATAACAGTTCAAATATCAAGGAATCGAGAATCTCAGGCAAAAAGTACAAAAAAAAAGAAGGATTAAGAACACATTGCGTTTACTGGTATGTAAATAAGAAGCATTTATTGATTGATGTAAGTTAGATAATTATAAAATAATCAATTGGGTCGAAGTGAATAACCAAAATATGATCACGAGTCGGTTAACGCACACAGATTTAACGAGTGCGCGGAACTGTTCCGCGCACGACTTAAATCTCAGTGCGTTCCCGCACGAGTGATCATATTTTGGTTATTCATGAGACCTAATTGATTATCGTATTTAATTATTACATAGATATAATGCCGCTATTTAATAGTTTTTAATAAATTCATTTAAATGGCGAATAAATTTAGACTGCAGGAGTCATACCGACAACGCAATACAATTCACGACGTCATAATTGAGTTTGACCGGAAAGGACGCAAGAGCGAAAATATTTTTGTTATTTCACAATGTGAATTTACCAGATTGTATTTCACTGGGAAAAATCGATATTTCATATGCAACTATGTAATAAATAGATTTTAAATCCAATATAACACTTCAAACAGTTAATGAATTAGTGACTGTATCATCAAAAAAAACGAAGCACTTTATCGCTGCAATATATAAGTAAAGTAATTAAGGTCTATCCTTTCAAAAGGGAAGACCTTACCTTCTTATGATTATTGCTTTCTGTCGCCAAAAGAAAAAAAGTTACTGTACTTATTATTGCAAGATTTGGTATCATTAACCGACACTACAGGGCTCAAACTGACAGATTCTGTGAAATTGGTCTATTTTCGTAACAGAGATATCTGCCTTATTATCAAAATATAAGAATATCAAAATTCTTAAGTGGGGAAGATATTAGAATACCATAAGAACTCTTTAGCAACCATACATTCTCTGATTCAAAATGATGTTATTAATGTCATTTCTCAACAGAAAGTTTAGTTTGGTTGCCTAGCAACAGAAATCGCAGGCCTTAGCAACAACTGCTTTACACTTACGAAAGTCAGGGAAAGGCCTCCCCTTTTAATTTTTACTTTATTCCTTAAAAATTAAAGATTGAGACTTTGAAAGTATATATAATAGTTCGAGGATTTTTAAAACGATTCGAAATATCAATTTTCATGCATGGTCGTGAACATCAGGGAGTGGTTTTACTACGTAAAGTTTAATATAACTTTGCTCCGTATATTCAATGTATGTTCGTTTGCTATTCAACATGCAAATACATGTACATGTAAAGGCTTTCAAATACAAAGCCAGTAACAGTTTACACTTTGTTTTATATTTTTTCTTTAGAAGCAGCAAGATTCACTAATGCACAAGTCCAAATTACACCATCACAGATGCCTAAAGAAGCTATTCTTAACAAACAGATTAAAATATCGGGTTCATTGACATGTTGTGCCGCTGTAGATGACACGTATGTCATCTCAGATCTTAACAACAACCGATTAGTCCTTTATGACAAAAATGATGACAATTTACGGAATATCTTCGTTTCTGGAAAACCGTGGACAGTAACAGCTATCGATGATACGAAAGTGGCAGTCGGTAAATGGAACAAAGATGTAGAAATTATTGACGTCGCGAAATGTGATAGCATAAGAAAATTTCGTGTGGATGAATTTGTTCTAGGAGGATTATCGTATTACGAGCATCACTTTTACGTCGGTGTTGCAAACAATATTATTCATGTCATAGACCTAAGTGATCACCTCATTAGACGAATTTCAACCGAATGTAATGCCGAATACATCACAGTAGATCGAAATTGCATATATTATTCAGACGGTAAAGAAATTGTATGTTCTAATATGCGTGGCGAAACTTTGTGGAAGTACGAAAATCCTACGATTGTGTACATAAACGGTCTTTCAACGGACGAAGGTGGAAACATCTTTTTTACGGACAACGGCAACCATCAAGTTATGGTTATAACACGTTATGGAAAACTAAGTGGGGACCTGCTATCTGAATCTGACGGTCTTAAAACATCCAACGGGAATATGGTACAATAGAAAAACGAAAACTCTTTTGGTGTGTAACTATCGTGGACCAGCCTTATTGTTCAACATCATAAAGTGAAAAGAAGCAAACATATTTTTTCCACTTGATTTTCATGAACTTGATGGAACACGGACAGACGGACAGTGTGCACGTTTTTGGTCTTTGTTTCATATATCAACGTTGACGAATAAGCAAATGTGCACATTTACCTTTTCCAAGAGTCTTGGGTCACTCTCGTTTCGACACTGATTTCACGTAGCCGATTACAGTTTGGTTCCTTCATGTTTTTTTTCTGTTCACGTTGCTTGCTGTATTGCATTGTTGTTGTCTTCGATTGTACCTAGTTTTGTCACTGCCCTTTGTGGCTTTCGACATTTAAAAGCCACATGTTGTAATATTCTTTGATTCGTTTACTGTATTAACCAACTGACAATATTTTATTTATATTTTGTGCCTGTGCTTTAGCAGCCGAAAGTCCAGGTGAGCTGTTTCCATCAGTTTGCGTCCGTCGTCATTGTCTTATAACAATTTTTCAAAACATCTTCTCGCCTTAAACTACTGAATAGAATTGATTTAAACTTGATATGATTGATACTTGAATATTTTGCACAAAAGTTGTGTTTTGACTTTTGATCATGTAAAAAAAGACATGGCCACTGTTACTATAAATACATGTAAAACATATGGTAAAATCGCTTTAATTGGCATATAACTCGGAAATTATAACAGATAGCAAAGGATCTTGTGCTCTTTACGGTCAAAAGCTTTCCGGAAATCAAATCCTTATCGGGTGGAAGTTTTCAGATGATCCCTGAAGTGGGATTATGGTCCTTTCAAGGTAAAACATTAGTGTTTTTTTTTTCATGTTTTGCACTTTTAAAACGAAAACTATTTCAGATAGAGAAAAGCTGTTGGATGCTTTAACCATCAGCTCATTAAGCTCTACAAAAGTCTCTATTAGGTCGAAGAGGTCAGATGACCCCTTATAGGTCTGGGTTTAAAACGCCTTTGTGAAAGTTTGTCACTTTATGTGTTATCGATGTTATGAACATGAGTGTTGCCTTGTTTCCAACTTGGAATCGGATGACTGAGGAGTATTCTAAGCGTCATTTCTGTATACTTGTTACTTAGCACATCGTTCTGCAGTGAGGACACATATAATAATTGGTGACATGGATTGAATTTAAGTACGAGTTTGACATACCATTATATTCATAGGGTATAGGCACATCGATGAGAAATAAACATAAATTTCTTGAACCTCATTTTGTTGTTGTTCTTGTTAATCTGTGGTTTAGCATATATCACCAGATAAAATTAAGTTAAAAGCACGGGAAAACATTTTCAACCATTCCCTCTTTTTAACTCCAGACTGAAGCCACAAATAGTCGGGATCCCTGCTAGATCGTGGAATATAAAAACTGTCCTGTACTTTTATTAAAGTCGAGTAAATGATATATTATAATGACATAAAACTACAATAGGAACATATCAATGTTCCACTCACTTGTCCTTCTGTAGAAACGTACTAAAATCTATAAAAAGCTATACTTAAAAAGGTCTTCTACGACAAAAACGAGACAAAATACAATAAAACACGACCTCTCCAGCTCATGATACACCACCACGAAAGTCAACATGTATTATGGCTCCTCTCCTGAGTTGCCTACAAGCTGACTACCCCCCCCCGGTCTACCTTGTTGAAAGTGTTAGAGAAATACCAAAGGAACAATTGATCCTCAAAGGTTCGAAATGATGACAGCAAACATTGGAATGAAACATTCTACAAAATTAAACTGTGACAGTCTGTAGTAATAGTATCAGAGGTAAATCAAATTCAACAAAAAAAGAATTTTATTTTACATAAAATCGGGACATAAAACAAATAACAATCAATCAATCTATCGTAAAAACGTATTTAAGCTATTTTAAATTTAAACAATCTGAAAGTTTCGATTTGCATAAACATTTGTGGTCCGACATCTGGGTTGGAATCATTTGGAGAACACACCAAAGCTTAAAATTATCCGTTTATATTTCAAAATTGTCTAAACCCTAAGGTTCTTCCTACCCCAGACATAGGTTGATCATCTAAGTAATAATTTGGTTCCCCAGTTTGGTATTTTTTGGTATTGTTCTACGATCTTCATATTCGTATAGAGTTTGACATTTTCAATATTTTTGGTAGAGCGCCTCTGATCATGATGAGTCTTGAATAGACGAAACGCGCGTCAGGCGTAGCAAAATTTTTTGTCTGGAACTTTGTTGTCATTTTTATTTCGAACACCCGTGAAGGTTAGCACTGCTGGTGGAGTTTTAATTCCCCGAGGTTGGCCCGCTCCGGCACCAACACTTTTGTGTTGGAGAACACACCAAAGCTTAAAATTATCCATTTAAATTTCAAAATTGTCTAAACCCCAAGGTTCTTCCTACCCCAGACATAGGTTGATCATCTAAATAATAATTTGGTTCCCCAGTTTGGTATTTTTTGGTATTGTTCTACGTTCTTCATATTCATATAGTGTTTGACATTTTCAATATTTTTGGTAGAGCGCCTCTGATGAGTCTTGAATAGACGAAACGCGCGTCAGGCGTAGCAAAATTTTTTGTCTGGAACTGTGTTGTCATTTTTATTTAGTCAACCATATAATGAGAGAGTTGGAAATTTGAATGAGTTTTCTCAAATGGTCCCAGACAATTCACTTGGAACATGTATGTCAAATGAGGGGTAAAAATAATAGTTTCTCGGAATGCATTTCATTAAATGACACAAGAACCCAGTCATTCTCTTTGATAAAGGTCATTGGTGATATGTCATAAACAGGTGAAGGCTCAGGGATTCCAATCACCGCTAATTATAACTCAAGATAAAAAGCAACGCATAGCCTTTGTAGCAATATAGTAAATAATATGACAGAATTAGAAAAATGGATAATAATAGAAAATAATGAGATGTGGAATAAGTATACGCGACACAATTAAAAAAACAAGCGGTAATTTAGAGATACCACAACGGAAAACCGCCGGCAGCCTTCAACGAGGCCAGTAGGTGCTGCTCGTCATTCTGCAATCGACCCAAGGTCTATATAAAATGCATATGCCGGGTAATTAAAATCCAGTCCTGAAATAGTCAAAGACAGACCACCTTCTTAAACAAGAAAAAGAAAACATGAAAAAGACAAGTACAAACATTAGCTTTGTCAAAGATTCCTGGCTTAGGACAGGCACTTATAAAATGTGACCAAAAAGAAAGCGCAAAGTCTCATTTTGCGTAAGCACCCTTATAATCTAATTGCGCTACTTTAAATAAATGAAATTCAAATATATAATAGATTTTATGCCGTCGTCTTTTTATATATTTTCAATTATATGAGTTCGTTTATAAGAGTTACTTAGTATTCAACAACTTTAGCTGACTGTTGGTAAGGAGGAATCATCTGGGCCTCTAGTTGTGGCTGATCTTGTCGGTGGCCTATGAAGATATAAGTAGGTTAATGTCCTATACCATCGAAATCCATTTTTCATTGCAATACGTTCTCCAGGCTGGTGGATAAAGGCGCTTTCTCTTTGCAAAACATTTTGTTTCCCAGATGTAGAGCTTGTGGGTTGAAAACTTTCCATTGTTGACACAGGGGCAATATTTCCCATCACTTTCCTATTCTCTTCTTTCGGTTTCACTGTTCTAATGGCATCTATAAGGTAGAATGGTGCGGCAATCGCTGCAACTATGACACTGACCAACGCTAGGAACCAACATACTGATAGGGAAGACCCGGCCTGCTCTCTGTCTTCTTTATACAGGATAAGACTAATCATTATACTTATAGCTGGAAAAGAATAAAAGATACTAATAGTATAGATATGATGCTAGCTACAATCAACGGTTTACGTTTTTGGTTGTTTAACAAATCTTAGCTTTTTCATTGCTGCCTTGCAGAGCCAAGTTGAACTAAATTTTGACAAATTGGTAAGTAAGTTATTGCTTTACTCCCGTGAAGCACGTTTTCTGCTATATCAGGGAGCTGAACATGAAAGTGGCGATACAATGAACGTGGAGGAAATTGGGACACAAGGCCAATTGGGTAGGAGAGTTTTGACTGTCACTGGAAGAAAAGGGAGTGATGGGTAGGGACGAGCAATTTAGCCTCCTGCATGGGGTTCCTACGGTTCCTACTAATATGATAATGGCTCTGCCCTAAAAGCTCGCGAAGATACAAAATCAATATAATAGGTGCAACCAACACTAGGTTTAAGCTTATTTGGATCTGGAAAAAATGTCAAAATACCCTCGGCTGGATCAATAGCTAAGAGGGTCCACTTTTGGATAAAGTTTAATAATTTATTTAAAAAAAAATGTATTATCCGTAAAAACGCCAAAATATGGTTTGCGGCCGGGACAACATCATCCATAACTTAATCGATCCTTTAGTCACATGATATCATTCGACAAGCAGACGACATCAAAATGTCACCGCTCTTCTACCAGGTTTTGTTATATTTTTTGTATACCCGTATCTATAATTGCCAAGTACTGTCTGCAAAAAATTGATTTAAAAACCTGGTTGAAAATGACGACGTATCCAAATGATCATTTAACTTTGTCAGTTTGAGGGACCACATAGGATAAGGATGGATTAGGATTTTATTTTCAGATCAGGTAGGACCAAATCATCATACATATGTAGAAAAACAGTTGCTGATCACTTTATTTTAATGAATCTGTGTTATGAAAAGTTCCGAAAATTGATTGACAGAACTCCCACCATTTTTCTGTGCATGACTATGCACTATGGGTAAAAGGTCACGAATTCTCGCGAGAGAAAGCCATATTTCTGTGAAAACAAAACAACTAGTGTTCGTTCGTTAGATAGTTATTATTTATTGAGAAAGTAATTGTCATTAACAACAAGAAAAGGTTTTGTTTTGTTACCGTTTGTAAATAAATAAGCGAAAATAAATATCTCGCTAACGCGAGACCCGGTATTTTCGTAAATTCCCAATGCATTCCGAGTAGCGAGACAGAATTTATTTTCAACCATCATATTTTGAGTCTCGTGCAATTTGGCAGACTCTGTACAATAGTGAGCTTCGCTTCGCTCGCATACTACAGATACCTGCAGCAAGGTTCTTTAACGTGCGAGGATAGTGACCTTTTTTCCCCAACACGGTGCACCGCAATGGTGTTCGGTCAGGTTTTCAGCCTGTCGTTTTTATGACAGGGCTGCTCCATTCAGCTACCCAGGCACACATTCTAGTCGCTTTGTGGACAAAGCGGTCTGACCCGAGGTAAGGTTTCTAAGCGCTCTTTAGTCGACTTTTCAGACAAGCTTAGCGCTGCTGCGAACCTATTCGCCACCCGGAACCCGAACGGGTATGACAAATTGGTAATTGATACGAGGACGACAAATTAATAATTGTTACCAGAATCAACTCTAGGTTTTAATAGTCTTAAAGTTTAAATGTCCACTGAAGAAAAGGCAAAACAATACGGAGACACACATGTACAGCAAATCGGAGAATTTTACTTGCAGTTTGACTGATGGGTAATTAAAGGAGAATGCCCCTCTGCGGCGACTATTAAGACTCTCCATTTGCCATAGGTTGTCAAGACAATGACACATAACCGCCAAAGATAGCTCCTCCAGAGTTTCCGGTACAAATACCTTCGTTTTTTTCTAGAACAGTGCCGGTTTTGCACCACGGCGTATTGGTCGGAATTCTACAAGACTTGTACCTTTTACAAGCAAGTTCATAGAAACAAACTAAATCTGCGCCTATCACACTGGCTTATAATACTGTGGTTTCATTATTATTCGTGGGGTATTGATTTTTGTGGTTTTCGTTGGTGGCCTTTTCCCTACGAAAATTGATGCCACACGAAGGAAAAACATTGACCTGTATGCTACAGTCATCAAAACCACGAATTTAAGAATCCACGAACTGGTCCCTTTTCATTAAAGCACGAAAATTGATACCCTCGAAAATAAAAGAATCCATAGTATTTAAAGTGCTGTTTGAACATACCTGCTGTAGCTGAAAATACAACAGTGGAAGCTTTGATTCCTCTGGCAAATTTCCAGTTGTTAGTCCAAAAGATGGTTAAAGCACTGGAGACAGCGAATAAAATGTAAAAGGCTAGTCCAAAACATTCGAATATCTGTGATGCCTCTAATAGTCCTGGAATAAATGACAATATAATTTTTATTTAGTGTGTTCTTAGAAGTTGATCATACCTGTGACGCCAAAAAAATGAATAAAATATTCAGTGCAAGCTCTGGAAGACTACCATTAGCAAACAAAATGTATAAAGCTAGTCTGACTTATTTATAAAATTTGAATGTTTTGTCGTCCATTTTTTTTCATTTCTTTCTGAAAAGAAAAAAAATAAAGCAAAAATATGACAGACAAAGGCAAATTAGACTCAGAAACTTTTTTGTCGTTCATTGTAGTCTAAGATATCATGCTAACTCAAAACGTTTATCAATAGCTCTCTTTGCTCTAAATTTAAAACTCATTTAGTATAAAATTTTCAGAACACTTAAACCTATCTTTTTTTCTCTTAACCACTAACTCATTTCTCACCCGACTTAAGATGATCAGGCCACTGTGCAAATGTCATCCCTTCTCCATTGTCATAACCTATTTGCCACAAGCCTTCATGTCGAGCTTCGTGTGTTGACCATTTTATGATGGTAAATGCTGCAATGAAGAAAATTAGTCCAATTCCTGATAAAACGAATAAGGCTACCCTCAGGGTTGCATATCGGTTGCTAGCATCCATCGTTTGTCTGGCTCAGTAGCAATTGATATTTATCAATTATAATTATCTATATTTTAGACAAACGCACATTTTATACAGTAAATTTTGGTTTTTTTCGGCAAGGTTTCGACTGTTTCACATATGTCTAGAAATAATTCGTTCTCTCTTGATCCATGTTATTTGACGAAAAATCTCGAAGAATAAGAAGGACATGGTACAACATTAGCTATGTAATCCCGCGATCCATGACCAAATAAATATCAGAATTCACTTTCAAAGCAATTTAGTTCTTGATACGAGTAATAATTCTAATATACACATGCTGTAAGAGAATAGTACCAGACAATAAACATAATGGGATCGTGTAACCTTTTTGTGAAATATTGATACTTTTCATGATGTTCAATAGAGTAAATCGACATAATATGATTGATAAGTCAAGTTGACAACCACCAAAGTTTCATGAAAGTTACTTTGCTTTGACCAGATTTTTTTATTGGAGATAAAATAAATATGCATTATGAGCGACACAAAGTAAATGTATCGTATTTAGCCATAACGGTCAAAATGATCATTTGTGAGCGAATGTGATAAAAATCTATATCGGAACAATATACAATAGTTGTACTTAATCCTTCGCTGTACCAGTTTAACAGTGGTCAATTATCAATATCGCTAAAACAATAGTAAAAATACGATGAGCAATAAAGCGTTAGTAAGCCAATGTTATCTAGTCTACTGTCATCTTTCATCTTTTCGGTTGGACACCATCGACTGGATTAGGAGAACCTCCATGATACTAAGCATCCAATATTCACTCACTGGCAAGCTTGACTTTGCAGATGATTTTAGTCTGCTTTCCCAACAATCTAGCAGATCCAACTGCTACACAGCAAAATCATCAGGCATGGAGATCAATATCCATAAAGCCATGCTCTCAGAACAGCCATGCCATCACACCACACAGTCATTCCATCTAAGACGCCGACAAGTGTAAGTATTTAGAAAGATTGACCCTAAGAACGGGGGGGGCAACGATAACATGAAGTTGATAATAAGTAAAACATGGCATGCCTGTATATGGATATAGATCGCTTGAAGAGCATGAGCCAACAGACCAAAGTGGGATCATTGGGAGCAATGTTAAATCATTTCTTTTGTAAATGCCAGGAAGCAGGAAATAAGCCAAGAAAACGAGCAAGGCCTGTAACAAATGCCTCTGTCAGATCCTTCAAATCAGATGCCAGAAAAAAATCAGCTTGCAATTAAAAACTCGGGATAGAACAGGCTGACAGTTTATCATCATAAACAAAATCAAGAAATAAGATGAGGTCGACCAACAACTATCTACAGACAGAGGAACCATATAGATATAGTTTTTTCAGTTTTAGTTTAGTGTATTTAAACCATAAACGTAATAAAAATATTGAAAAAAGACAGATCGAATTTTAGAGTAAATTTTACATTCAAGTAAGAAATGTGACTCATCATCAAGTGCATAGTCTTTGATCTCTTGGGATTTTTCTGTATCTATCAAGTTCAATCATTAGTTTGTGATCACTTAGTCTATGGAGTTGTGATATAGAAGGAGATCAGATACACCTTGAAATTACTGCGGCACCAATTAGTCTTGTTAATTCATATCACGTTGTGCCTCCAAAGAAAATTTATAGACGCTGATCTATTACATAGGCGGATCCAGGGGCGGGGGGCTGGGGGGCTCGCCCCCCCTTTTGCCGGAAAAACTTGGTTGAATATATAGGAAATCGTTGAAGCGTGACCAAAGCGGGCCCCCTCTTAGGCCAGTCAGTGGGTCCCCTCTTTTCGGAATTTCTGGATCTGCCTCTGTATTAGCCCTACGATACCGCAGAGTGGATCACCTAATCCATGGAAGTAATACGTATAGACTCAATATTACTTCCTAATGCCTAATCTAGCTGTCTTATTCATCACGTGATAATTATCGGCGCCGTCACGGCAGACTCAGGTATACATATGAGGTAACTAGATATAGTGTACCAAGGCGAAAGCCATACAAATTACAAAAAGAATCTTAAAAGAATCACGAAAATCCCATAAAAAAATGTCGGAGTTATGATTGTTTAAAGTTTAAAATTATATGTATTGTACATTAAGGAGGTTCCTGAGATGGTAAAACTGATCTTTACAGAGAAGCCACAAAAGCCTTATTTAAACTTAAACTGAATATTATGTTTCCCTTGGGCCTAGCATCAGATCCTTATTACGTATTTTTTTTATCATACCATTACATCCATACTATTATATGGTGCAGATAATTGGGGTTGTTATATGCCACCCTCTTTTAAATATGAACATATCTGTAACTTTACAAAACAATCTAACTTTTCCTCAGGCTCTAAACTAGAACTCAACTCTATAAGATATATACTTGGTGTTAGCAAAAAGGTTTCTAATTTTGGGTTAATGTCTGAGACAGGGGGACTTCCCATTATTTTGGATTGCTTTAAGGAAAGTACTAATTATTGGAACAGAGTAGAAAATACTTCATCAGGCTAATAAAAGATGCATATGAAGAATAAAAAAAAGGTTCATGAGGAGGGTGGCAGATCATGGTTTTCAGCAATATCTGAGATTATATCAGGCAATATCAAATATGTTCACTACATTAAAAACTCCGCAGGAGGAAACAAATATAAGTTATGCTCAAATTCTTCATGTAAAACTACAGTAAAGACTGATTTAAGAAAATTACATATTAAATCCTGGAACAGGTACAGGAATTTTCTAATTAATCTAAATGAAAATGGAAAACTCAGAACATATGTTAAGATCAAAACAAATTTTGATTTTGAAAAATATCTTGATTTAATAAAAGATTTCAAAAATCAGTTCTCATAGATTAAAAAATTGAATCTGGTCGATATACCAAACCCTTAACTCCTTTAAATGAAAGATTATGTGAAATATGTTTTATAAATGAAATTGATGATAATTTACAGGTTTATGATGATGAGATTCATTATCTCACTAACTGTACTCATTTTACTAAATCTATAGAGAAACTCTATTTGATACAATAATTAAAATTAATTCACATTCTCAAGGGGTCCTATACGTTTATCGCATTTGCTGCACGTTACGAGTTTTTTATCGAGAAAGTGGCACGTTACTTCGGGCACATTAATCAAATTTATCGGAGAATTTTTCACAAAGTTCAGTAATGTTTTGTTTATATTATGTTTTAATGAAAATAAAGAAATTTTTGAATTACATCTGTCGAAAAAGTATATCTTTCTACCCATACATATATAATCAGAACACAGGATTAAGGTCTCCTTTATTAGTAAAACGAGGATTCGTGTGACTCAATCTAAAATTTTCAATGTCATTTTTTAGAATTTGTCCGTGGAAATCTGTATTATTGATAGAATAATACAACCAAAAATAGATTATTAAAGATAACATGCTTATGCATCATTCTAGAAATTTTGACATTGTTTTCTTTTGTAGAAATGCTTTAAATGTCCATTTTTCATCATTGTTAGGAAAATTTGGTCCGTTAATGAGTAAGCGACGGCAAAACTCAACCGTTAAAACTGCACGTTAATGAGTTAATGTAATGATTATAGTAAAAGCGATAGCTTCTTCTTTTTAATCCTTGTTTGAAACTTACTGTCGTCCATGATCTCGATATAGCACCACTCAATTCCACTATGCTCATGATAATATACCCGATACGCATATGATTTGATTTTAAACATTTTTATGCATAAGTTGATTGTATTTTCATTAAAAAACCACACCAAGGATTAATTCTTTTGATGCTATTTATCATATTTTTAATGCATGAAACGCAAAAAAAAACCAAACCCAAAAACCCCAAAAACATGGGAACAAAAAATATCCGGAGAAAGAAAAGTCGTTTAGAAAAAGATTGCTTTATTGTGGTTTTGGTAGAGGATGACCACACAAACACAATGACCACTCAACGTTTGTACTCATCTTATATGTAGAAATATTATGTTTGTATTGCAACAACAACCAAAACTAATATGACCTTATGTTGTCAATCCGCGAGTGAGACGTGGCACTCTGTCACGGAAATCATGATATACTCCACAAGTGCCGGAATAAAGAATCAATTGTGGTACGTAAGATTCATAAGGTGAAGCTAAGAAAATATTTCCATACCCAGGTGAAAGTTGACTTAGAGGAAGTTAGTGAACACGTTTGTCTGAGAGTTTTGCACAAAGTCTAGCTCGGTGTCTATTTAGAAATGTACATTTAAATGTGAAAATATAAAGCTATCTTTGTTGAATCTGTATTGTGAACAGTTGTGGCTGCAAAGATCTAAAGCGGCCATTTATACTGAGTATATCTTCACGAAAAAGTGGAGACTTTTAATCAACATTGAGAAAAAGTTCTTTGCAGTCAATTCAGATGTATGCAGATAATAATATTTAAACAAGTCTTGATTGACTGCAGGAATTCACATCTTAAAAGGATGAATAATCTAGTAGATTGACAAGTCATAAAAAGATTTTTTTTCAGATGCATTTACTTATCGATGATCATAAAAGTCCGTTTCATACAAGTTGTAATGTACCAGTGAAAGTACATAGAAATTTATGGGATGGTTGTTATACCCCCTGCAAACAAAGTTTAGGGGGGTATATAGGAAACACCCTGTCTGTCTGTCTGTCTGTCTGTCTGTCCGTCCGTCCGTCCGTCCGTCCGTCTGTCCGCATAACTCGTAAGCGCTTCTCCTCCTAAACCGCTTGAAGGGTTTTAATGAAACTTTACCTGAAGGAAGTACATCATATGTAGATGTGCATGAAGAATTTTCATCGCTCTTGGATATCATTCAGGGGAGATAATTGGACTTAGACTTTTTAAATACATTATTCAATGGGAGACCTAGTAAGCGCAACTCCTCCTAAACCGCTCAAAGGATTTTGATGACACGTTACATGAAGGAAGTACATCATATGTAGATGTCCATGAAGAATTTTCATTGCAATCAGACATCATTCAGGGGAGATAATTGGGCTTAGACTTTTTAAATACATTATTCAATGGGAAACCTCGTAAGTGCAACTCCTCCTATAAGGTTTGATGGATTTTGTTGAAACTTTACATGAAGATAGTACATCAACTGTAGATGTGCATGAAGAATTTGTATTGCTCTCGGTTATCATCAAGGGGAGATAACTGGACTTGAGATTTTTCCATTACAGTACAGATTCCAATATAAAGCGGGGGTATCCTTTTGTGAGCTCGCTCACAGTATTACTTGTTTATTTTAGAACACCATTTATATAACAAAAGGTGATATGGGAGTCGACAATTCTTTTGTTTTGTCAAATTGATTGTAAAATGTCCGCTTTATATGGATTTTTTTAAAAAGGCAATTCGTGCCAACTCAAGGAGGCCTAACCGTTTATCGAGAAATATGGTCCGTTAAAAGGTGTTTCACGGTTTTTGTGGTCCGTTCAAGTCGCCGTGACAGTCCGTTAACCAGGTATAAACGAGAAAAAACACTGAAGGTCAGTAATTAATTTGTTCTATCATAATTAATACGCATTTTAGATTTATAAAAATTACATCTGTCAAAATCAAAATGAATGACTGTTCGGTACGATTTGCATTTGTGTAAAAATAGTTCTATAAAACTTCATAAAATGAAAAGGCGTGTGGCTCCTTAGTATTTTAAAGGTCGAAAATGTAAGCATGTTTACCTCATTTTTATCAATTTCTCTTTTTATATAACAAAACATATGTTTTGGTTGATATCCATAGAAAGTACAATAATGTATCAACATTCTGTTTAATTTTCAATGCTCTATGTTATATAATAATTTTGTAATAGGGGAAAAGTAATAAAATATGGTCCGTTAAGAGCTGATGACATATTATTTTGTCTGTTAAGTTGGTCCGTTAAGTGCCTGTGACAAAAGATTATGTCCTTTAAATAGCATAAATAGATAGAAGATTAAAATAGTTTTGTTTGATTTGACATATTATAATTTTACTATAAGGACTGAACGCTAGTATACAGGGCACTAACTACTAAATCAAGCTCCCTCTTTAATCAACTAAAAAATCAGTTTTTCAAAACCCTCTAGCCTGCACTTTGAGTAAAACCTCTTGACAAATATATATCCTCAGAATCCTTAACATATATCTAGTTTGTTTACAAGTTTTCATAACACATTTTAAGCCTTATAGAGAAAAGCTATCTCCTCGTAGAAGAGCGGCCTAAAAATAGAAACGATTTACAGACAGCATTTTCAAAAAGTATAGGTCCTGGGATACCCCCTTTAAGCAAACTAATGTCTTCTTAAAATTTAATAAATTTGGGTTGGACATGTTACAGAGATGTCCTATGTTCTAAAGATATGCAGATATTACAAAACTTTACATTTTTATGAAAAATATTGAACCTTGAAATCACTACTTTGGGAATTCGAAGCACTATTTTCACATACGTTCCAAATCTGATTGGCCGATTTAGCAGTTGGTACCCTACAGAAGAAAAGACAAAATTCATGTGGATTTATCGAAACTAAAATACATATGTCCGTTGCTACTGTTGTGTATCATTAGTTAATATTTGTGTTGAAATTAATGCTTTATAGCTCAGATGATCTATCTGTTGACCAAAATAATGAACTGCTCATTAAGGAACAAGACTTTTTATTAAGAGGTAAACGTTTTATTGATCAGTAATTTAAAGCATTTCAATATGTACATATCCCAATTAGCAAGGTTTACCCTTTATCTATTTTTTTCAATATCTCTCCTGTCGCTTTTTATAATTTTTTCATAAATAAATGTAACACTATATTATTCTATTTGTATCATATATGTAAGTATTTCCAAATAAAATACATTTAAATAAAATTAATAATTGTGTTCAGATTCATTTCTTTTGCCACAAACTCGAGTAAATATTTTAGGCATTTATATTATATTAAAAATAATACAATAATTCTGGGAAACCAATCATTACAATCTTCTGACAAAGATATCATCGATTTTGCCAATTTTAATAATTGGGATTCGCTATATCGGTTTATTTCCATCAGACCTGCATTTTCAAAATGTGAGACATGCATCATTAACGGACCTAAAAAGTGTCACGTGCCTCTTAACGGACCATGTTTCCCAAAATAATACCATTTTTGGCATTTTTTTCCCAATATTAATATTTTAGTCCAGAAAATCCTTCTCTTATTTTTTTTTATTGTGCAAGTAGCACAAGACTTACTACAAAAAAATGTTTCAATGACGAAAATGACGTATTTTAATGCATTTTTCGTCATTATAAGGACACATTTTGGCAGAGGGTAGGTCTCCGCCTTTTCGTTTTGCCAAGAAGTGTCAAATCAAATCATAATGGTTTTTGTGGGAAGTTTTTCGTGAATAAAAACCATTTGGACACATCTATCAGAAGTTTCACTTCTTTACTATATTTAAGCCTCAGAGTTAATTTCGTAAAAACATAGATATAATATACATAGATAAAGCTCGAGGTTTTTGCCATGCTGTGCGTCCCACAGTTCTCTTTGATATATCAAACGCGCGGCACTGCGTACCGAGGTCTTTGATGCAGATGATATTCGCCGATAAAAGGGCGTATGTTGGGGGTATATGATAATTAATCTTAGATTATCGATGGCTGACCTTATCAGTGGTGTAATAATTAGTTAATTACCGGTAATCCTTAGGTGATAAGGTGGTTGGATGCAATTAAGTAGACCCAGCATGATAATACCTGTCTGTCAGTGTTTATTTGATGAAAATCGGTTGAAGAAAACGATCACTGTAATGATGTTATCTACTACAAAAATGTCATTTCTTAAATATGGAACTTTCAGGTAGGTTATTTAAATCTTCGATAACTTTTTTTTCTGTAATTTCCTATATATCAGACCAAGTTTAACTAAAAAAGGAAAAGTTTGTCTACCTATTGATACTAGTCATAACATCGTCGAAGTGCGTCGAATTCTCATATAATCGTTTGAAAATCTTCTTTTTTATCGATAGAGGAAATTTGAATTCTTGTCCATAATAATTATATATTAACAACGTTACCTTTGTCTTAACTTAAGATATAACAATATTCTCATTTTCTGACAACGGATCTTTTTAATTAATTTTTATTTTTGTTGTTGATATTTTTAGGACTTACTATTCATGAAAGTATTTTAAGAACTTTGTGTCGTATATGTGGAAATGAAAAGGCTATACCCTCCAAAGGCAATCCGACGCACAAAGATAAACTTAAGAAAGATCTGTTCATAATACTAAATGTTGATGTTGACTCTGACAATCCGTCCGTCCATCCACCATACGTTTGTGATGCATGTCGGCTAAAGATATCAATGCGTCGAAAAATCAAGAACGAAAAGAAAGTTGTTAGTACGTTGAATGTCTTAGAATTCGAGGAGCACGGTGTCAGATGCAAAAATCTGTAATCCTACGCAAGACCCCAGTCCAAGTACTTTTTATGACCAAACTGCTTCTGATAATGGATTCTCATTTAAAGAGACTGAAATAGAGTTCTTTATTTACCATGTTTCTTCGTCAACAGTAAAATTAACCATCGGCTATACGTTACAAAAAAGACGCTTGAATGGCAGCATATTCATCAACGATGTGACACATTCTGAATATTTAAGCGGTGTTGACAAAAAGTTACAGAACGGACCGTTTCAGGACCTGTTAGTGACATTGAATAACTTGAAAATATGCAAAGGAAACAACGAATTCTATTCACTTTGTCGTTCGAAGAACGAAGGTGCTCCAGCGGTCTTTCTATCAAAAGACGGTAAAACCACAACGGCATATGAAGAGACAAAAGAAAAAGTGCCGACCATTCGACATGCAAAGTGCTTGTTTCTTTTGAGGACAGGGGAAATTTGTGATGCATGGACTGTTTACAAAGGTGACTTAATGTCAATGAACAACAAAAGACAGAAACCGTCTATATTATATCTATGTTTTTACTGAGACAAGTTTTGGATTTTATTAAAAGTCGCTCAAAGGGCTAACTTAAGTTTAAAAAGAGAATGAAAGATATATAGAAAAACATTTGTTAAGAATTCCTCTTTTCACACACATAATTGAATTGCACAGTGTTTTTTTAGTATTTCTACAACCCTATTACATTAATTTTCTTTTAAATAATATTATAGGAAAGCTTACAAAAAATTGTATATGTTTGCATGCAGAGCCCGTAAACACAAAGATACAATATAATAGACATGATAGAAAATCATTTACATTCAACCTGAGAAAATCATAACGAATTTAATTATTGTCTCAGATTCAACATATACAATTTAGATTCAAGATTTAGGTATTTATAGTCGGGGGAAATCTCAAAATGAAAACACAGTATAGGTAATTTATACTAGTAATGTTTCAATACTCTTAGGATATTTTACATATGTAAACTTAAATTCTTCTTGAAGCATAGTTAAGAATTCCGATTGCATAGTTTCGACATATATAAAACTTTGTGAGATCCGAGGAACGTTTCAGTTAAAAATTAACTTCGAAGATTAATCGGACGATTCAGAATCAATTTCAAGTGCTTTCCAAATTTTTGGAGCCCGTTTTGCTAGCGGAGAGGTACACACGTACCGATGGGGCATTCGACTGTCATTTCAGAAAGGGCAAAAACAAAATCATTCAACAGAAACGAAAACAACACAAAAAACAGACAACTTGGGTCACTGTGACAAAACAACGAGAATTCATTAAGGAACTTCAGATTGGTAAGCAGTCTCTGTTTTTTGCACCACATTCTTCAAGCAACGCTGCCAACCACTGTTGCCAACAGTCAATCGTGTCAAATCAGGTAAAATGAGACCAAAAATAAAATATGATATGAAAATCACACATTCTGTTATCGAGATAGAATTCCTAATTTTGTTTACAACTATATGATGTCTTCCGTTGGACAGGTCCCACATGTGCAGGCTCTTTTTAAAAAAATGTTTTATTTATATAAAATGTGTCTATGACGCGCGAATGACCCGACCGTTCTTGACTCCTAACATGTATTAACCGAGATACATATATGGACCGTTACCAAAATCGTTCATACTTTAAATATAGGTCGCAGTGACCTATTTTCTCTTGTGTGATGGTCGTGTGAAGGGCCCGGAAGGCTAATAGGCCCACAGCAGAGCCTAGCTTGTCGACTAAGGGTCTTAGGATTCTGACGTCGGGTCAGTTTTCAGCCCACAGAACAACCACGGTGTTTATCCTAGGTGATTGAATAGGGTAGCCCTCTTCCGCAGGGGTTGCCAGGTCTATAATAAGGAAACTCTGACCGCTGACCATAGTAAGCCAACGTGTGTGAGAGTGTCATGCACGTAAAAGACCCTTATGTGGACCGCCAAATAGTGCACCACCACCCCCTACTCATGGCCACTTCTCCCAATTTTCCTGTGGTTCTTTAAAATTTACTACTCCTTTGTTTCCCACCTCATCCCAATATTTCATTATCATCATCATCATTTCATGTTCATTTTATCATCCCTTTTCAAATAACCTATAGCGTTACGAGGGTGCAAGACACCAACATACACACTTACTACTGTGTGATGTTTCGCCATGCCATGCATCTGCTGGTGAAAAAAAATCATTGACCCACCACCACGTAGCACCGACGATATCAATCTTACCCAAAAACTTTACCAAAATGTTACGGATGGACAGACGTAAGGATGGACTAAATGACTGAAACTTTCCTATAAATGTTACATATGAAATAAATGTGTTTTGATATGGACCCCGAGTTTAAATACCTCAATCGTAAATCTCAATTGTAAATGTCGAATGTAAACGATTTATCTATCATGTCTATTAGATGTGAAACTTCTTGTGTAATATTATTTTGATCTACCAATTAAATTATTATACATATTATAAATATGTTGTCTTTTTGTTTCTTTTAAAACTACCAAAACCAAGGTACATGTAGACCAAGAGGTTTGAAAACCCGCAAAGGAAAAGGAATTAAATATAAGGTGGTTACCTTTAGTTTTTTTCTTCGGTTTGCATTCATTTTTAGGTGGATCTGTTTCAAGTGAAAAACCAGTGCATTCCCGATGAAACCATTCTAGATCACAATTTTTGTTATTACATTTGATCATGTTTTCGTCTGCTGGGGTACAACAATAAAAATGAATTTCTGTAAAACTGTCATCCTCGTTCATTATTTCATTAATTTCATCTTCCGTTCCCTCGATTTCTTCAATGCTAGCCATATTATTCGTGGTTAAAAAATGACAAAAGGGAAGAAAATTTTATTGAAAGTTGACAGCCATTATCTACCGGTCGAAAAATCAGTCGATATCGGACTCAATTATGACAATTAACACCAAGTATGACACCCCGATATCAAGTGGGTGATAAAAAGTCGGCGAATATCATCTGCTTCAGATGTAGGCCCGGAGCTTTATCTATGTATATTATATCTATGGTAAAAATAAATGAATTCTTTTTTCATAAAACTACTTAACGGACTGCCTCATGCAACATATAACGGACAAAACCGTAATGTTAACCTATGGTAGAAACACGTAACGGACAAAATGCCTCGATAAACGGTTAGGCCTCCTTGCAACTGGGTGCCGATCGTTTTCTGAAAACACTCTATCAAATAGTAGGAATATTTTTTTTCTATAGGAAAAGTTATAAGCACTTCGATTATTTGCCCTTTTGCACATTTCTTAATTTTACTGGACCCGACAAAAAATATCTTAGCATAATCGAAGAAGCAGAGGTACCAATGGGGCATCCGAATGCTAAAGTCCGTAAGGGCAGACCTAGAAACAAACCCAGGACAGGACAAAAAAAAAAACAGACAACATATACAACACGGAAAACAACTGAAAAAAAACTAACAACGCGACCTCTAGTCGTAATGAGAGTAAACTCATAGTCTCCGGATGAGTAGGCGGTTCCTGCCTGCTATAGAACACTTAAAGAATTGCGTACGTACCTGCGTCTGTCATTCTTTAAAAAAAAACTTGTGTAACTAGCATTTCAACACGAGATTATATTATACATGCGGAATTTAAATGTATATTGAGGGGAGGGGATGAACATGATCATAATCTAATAATTATTTCACGGTGGTAATATTTTTTTCACACCAAAAAGCGACAGAATTACATCAATCAAAATATCAACAATACTTTAATTGCTTAACTGATTTGAAAACGTGTGATGCAAACCTTGATGTAAGACGCCAATGAAGAAAAACATATTGTATTCGATCATTATGAAATGTTCGGCTACTCTTTAACGGGTTTAAAACGCCAAATGAGCTCATTAACGGACCATATTGGCAAAACAATGAACAAAAAAATACATTTTTAACGTGAAAATGTGCATGTAACCTATATCTATGACCCAACATGGTGTGTTGATCTTTTGCTATCGTGAACCACCCAAAAATCATTGTTCTATTTTTTCTGGTTGATGCATTATAAAACATAATTGTAGCAACACGTCTTTCAATTTTATGAAATATTGACACATTGAAAACCTTTATCTTTTTCACCATTGGGTTCAGAAATAGCTACGATTCAGACAGTGACATTTTTTTTTTCTCGGTTTGTCAAAACTGTGTTTTGTACAAACTTTAGACGATTTTACTCGTAACGTAACGACTCACTGAACGTTTAACGTGCCATTCTTAGACCGAACCTTGATTAATTATTACAAAATGTATTTTAAACGTGCAGAATTCTCGATAAACGTTTAGGACCGCTTGATTCTAGGCCTTTAACTGTGAAAATGAAACAATTTTAAATAACCTATGTAAATTCCTCCTGGAGTCTGGAGTTGTATAAAAAATCTGCACTGATCTATCTTAAATGATGACAATTGCTTTGTTTATATTATTTTGTATTGCCACATGTATGTTTTCATGTATATTCTGTCATAAATAAATATTTGTACTGTTATTGCCACTTGAGGGTCCACGATTGGTGAAATCATAGACCTGTAATATAACAGGTCTATGGTGAAATAAACTTGTATTCTTGTTTTGATATGTCCATGAGAAATAATTCTGTCTATATCATAACTCTATGCTAAGTCTAAGTTTAGATAAAAGGGTTCTTAACGCTTTATCATGATATTATCATTTTATACACAAAAAAAAAAATACAAATTTTATTAGCCAATTATGGGCCCACAAGGGGCATTTACAAATACAAACATATATGATCAGTGTACTCACATATTATATGGAGTGACTATAAATAAAAATAGGAGTCAGTTCACATCTTGTTTCAGGGATTAAATAAAACTGATTGTTTTGAACATCCCTGTTCACATTCATGAGAATTAACAATGAAAATATTAAAAATTAAGTCACATTACAATTTAGCAGGAAGGAGCCCAAGTCATTCAGAGTTCTTATATCTTCATTATTGAAGCACCAGTAGAATTTATTAAAGTTTTTGAAACCCGTTAAACCCGTTTTATAAAAATCAGGTTTTATTAACGGGTTTGAATTTTCCCGCCATTATTACTTTCTAAAATTTACTCTCTAAATTACTTTATTTATTTCGTGTTTTATGTTTGATTAGATAATATTTGTTAATACCATTCACAAAATTTTGAAATTGAAAATGTTTTTTGTCTTATATTTTATCTAATTTTATAGAAAATAAATGTCAAATTCTCAATATTTAGTTTTAGAGAATACGATGTCCCCAAAAGTAAACATGGCCGTGGATGAAACAAGCATGAAAACTTTTCTGATTGAAGATTTTCTCTTTTGTTACACTGACACGATAAGATAATTGCACAGAAATCACCCCGCAAGTTCATTATTTATAATGAATGGTGAATTAAGTCTGAAGGTTCTTCATGATGAAGAAGAAGAGCAGTCAGATTGGAATTTGTTGGTGGCCTTCAACGAGCTTCGCCACTGGGAGAAAATTGAAGGGTCCAAAAAAGTAACCCAGACATGGAGAATGAAAGAAAGGGTACTTCTGCATGCTAGTCTTTCATAAGATGTGAAAAATAACTAAGGCCAATGCAAAAAAATCGTAATGCCTTTGGAAATGAAAGTCAACCAGACTATCATGACCAGAGACTATTTATAGTCTCTGTGTATAAGAATAAGAATAAGAATAAGTTTATTAACCAAATCAAGGGCCCCATAAGAGGCATACAAAACATAAAGTACAAATAAAGATGATTGTATAAAATATCGTTAAAATAAGGTTTTTGTTATACATAAATATTTCAAATATGATATATAATATGATTGATTGTTACAAGTGTGTGTTTCAAAGTAGACTCAAATATATATAATATTATATGACACAATGACTATTCGAAAGGAATTCACAAATGCTGTTTAGTATTTCTTTATTTTCGTTATTCATTAGCCATAGGATTTTATCATCAGAGGACATGTTATTATAATTAGAATAATTTATTGATTTATATATTTTATTGAAAAGAGTATTTCTTGAAATGTCACAGAAGGAACATTTAAGTAGAAAATGCTCCTCTGATTCTATTTCATCAGAAAAACACTTATCACATATTCTGTCCTCTAAGGGAGTTTTGGGTTTTGTAAATCTCCCAGTTTCTATTTTCAGTTTATGGTTACTTATTCTAAATTTAGAAAGGTATTTTCGTTGATTAAAATCAGATATAATGTTAAGATAATTTTCGAACCCATAATTGCATTTGAATTGCAAATATGTCCGCAATTTACTGTTATCCGATAATAATTTATTTCTAGTGGTATACCACTTATTTATATAAAATGTTTTGGTTAGTTTTTTTATGTTATTATTGAATGTATTATTTTTATATTTAAGCATTTTGTGAATTCCAGTATTATTATCAAATACCTTCAAAAGTCTTTGCACAAAAGAATACCAAGTGACACATCCCTGAGAGTGAAGTTGTTTATTTTCAGTGTATGCATCTTGTAGTAGATTATTGTTAGATGTATCTAAACGGTTCCAATATTTAAAAACTGAATTAAAGCAATCTAAAGCAAATGGAGTTCTGCCTAATTCGCTAAAAGTGGCAAAATTAGAACATTTTTTGCTAGCACCAAGTATATATTTACAAATGTGCATATGAAGTTTGTCACAGGGCATGACACATGGCATTCTTGAGTAGTTAAACAAAAAGTTAGAATCTGCAGACTTTGGTATGTGGCAACCCCAAATTTCTGAACAATATAGTAATATTGGCTTTATAGTATGATCAAATATATGCAGACTTGTTTTTGGTAGAGGGAATAGAGAAAAAACATTTGTTTTAAGTTTAAATAATGCTTTAACTGCTTTCTTATAAAGTTCATTTTTAGCCTCTGTAAAGGAGCCAGAAGATGTAAACATTATACCTAGGTATTTGTAACTGTCTGTACAGTCTAAAACTTTTCCATTTAAAAGAAATTAATTTCTTTTCATAAATTTTCCGGATTTGTTAAAAATAAGAATCTTTGTTTTGGATAAATTAACAGACATACACTCCCAACCAAGCAATTTTTAATTTCTCCACTCTACACCAAGGAGGTGGAGTTGGGTGGAGATAAGTGGAGACACCACTCTCCAGGGTGGAGACACCCTGATTATAGTGGAGTAGAGTGGAGGGACAGTGGATTAAATGAATTATTAGAAAAATCAAACAAGGATTATAGTTCTTATCTCATTTTAAATTCAATCAGTTCTTTCAAGTTTTATCTTGTATAAAGAAAGTGATAAAAAAATAATGCTGTTGAACATGTGTTGAACCTAAGTGATTTGAATCGATTTATTGAATGATTATATCTAATTACTTTTAGTAAACCTGCTAAACTAATCGTTTTATGACCCTCTTAAATTTATGAAATGCTTATTCTATTAATTAAGGTAATGAAATTAGTTGTTTATTTGTTAAATTATTCCTGTAATATATGACCATGTCCCCACAGCAGGGAGCTGTTTATTGTAACAGGTCCACAAAATATACCCTCTGGCATGCATGCTCAGTGGGAAACATTTACCTGCCAGCCGTGCCAGGTGTGTTGACAGTTGTTAATTAAATTCATATAGTCATGCATATTGTGTGGAATATACAAAAATGTAATTAATAGTGGGACATATCTCATCAATTAATGAGTAATATATGGTAATACCTGAAATGATTAAAATTTGACTTAGATTTTATTTAAATAATGTTATGTTCACAATTTTTTTTTAAAAATAAACTCAAATTAGGAATGAATTTTTATACATTCTTTTATTTTAAACTAAAATGATGATGGCAATCTAATTTTATTAAGATAATTTTAATATTGTTAAATCCCTAACAGTTAAAACTTAATGTCTCCACTTTCCTCCACCCAAATTTTAGAGTGGAGTAGAGTGGAGGCCTCCTTGGTGTAGAGTGGAGGAATTAAAAAAGCCTTGGCCTGCAGTGTACACCAATGTTTACAGAAAAGTTGAAGGGCATCAAGCTTGGTTTGTAAGCCATGCTGGGAGTTGGATAATAGAATGACATCATCTGCATACATAAGACAGTCAATTCTCTTGTTATTTAAGTAAACTGGGTTAGCTGTTTGTGACAGGTAATCGGGGAGATCATTAATAAAAATTTTAAATAGGTTAGGGCTTAAAACGTCACCTTGTCGAACCCCAACATTAGAATCAAATGAGTCAGAGAGATCTTGGTTAACTTTCACACAAACTGCAGAGATTCTATACATATCTTTTATCAAATTATAAAAGAGACCACCAATTTTCATGTCTAAGAGTTTAAGATAGATAGCTGTGTGTGAAACAGTATCAAAAGCTTTGCTAAAATCTACAAAGCAAGCAAATAGGTTTTCCTTTTTGAATAAATGTTTGTCTATTAGAGTTTTGAGAACAAACATGTGGTCTGATGTTCTTGAGTCCTTTGTGAATCCTATTTGGAAAGGGCTAATTATATTATTTTTTATCAAAAAATTATCTAATCTTTTATTAAGAATAGAATTTAGTAATTTACTGAGGCAGCCAGTAATTGCTATACCTCTATAGTTTTCAGGCTTGTATCTATCCCCACTTTTAAAGATTGGAGTGATGTAGCCCCTTGACCAATTATTTGGATATATTCCTGAGATTAAAATCTTATTGAATAAATATGTTATAGATGGAGCTAATTGCAATTGTCCTGCTTTAAGCATATCATTTGTTATCAGTTGTAAACCACCAGATTTGTTCCTTTTAAGTTTCTTTATAGCAGCAAGAACTTCTTCTTCAGTTATTTTGAAATCCATCTCATTGAAATTAAGTATATCCTTTTCTTTAGATTTAAGTTTATGTTCTAATTCTAATAGTTTTTCCTTAAATTCACTTTTAGGGCTATTAAGAGATTTAAAATGCTTATAAAATGTATCTTTATCTATTGGATGAGAATCATTTTCTCTATCTTTTAAACTTTCAATAAGTTGCCAATATGCTTTAGGGTTATCATTATTAAGCTTTTCTAGTTGCAATAAAATATTATTTTTAAAATTTTTCATTTTAAATTTTCTGTTTTTGGTATAAATCCTACGCAACTTGAAAAAACTATTTCGAAGCTGCTGGTCATAGGGGTTCATAGATATTAATTTCCCTTTTCTTTCAAGCTCCATTCGTTGTTTTTTTAAATCACAATCATGCCATTTCTTGTTTGAGAGGCCTAGCTTTTTTTCTTTTTATGGATTGGTCTTCTTAAGGTAGAGTCTGCAACATCAGTTATTACTTTTTCAAACTCACTACAAGCATTATTGATGTCTTTGCGCGAGAGGGTGATGTATATATAGTCTCTGTGTGTACACTGTATATATAGTCTCTGCCATGACATGGCTGTCCTCTCAAATTATTATCCCACATAGTAATACACAACCCACAATTCGAAGAATTATGTTTTGGTAATGCCCAATGAAAGTTAAAAATCATGATATTCTAGGGTCTGAAATGATTTCTTTGTAGCAAAAATTTATACAAATTACAATTATAGCTGAAGAGCATGCCACAATGACTAACAACACTCTCAAATCTGAGAATCAAACCCTGAAGGCCCAAAAAGCCATCTCATTACCAAGTGATAGAACTAAAGATTTTGACCTCTAGTGGAGTTGAAAACTAAGGTTTTACATTTACACTATATTATCAACTTTAATGCAGGCATTTGAACTTTCCCAGTACTCAATGCTAAAATGAAAGTAAAATGTTTTCATTGTCGTTACTTAACTGATCAGGGTTGCCAACCTTCCTGAGTATTTTGATAGGTCTTTATTTTATAGTGAATATAACATCACAAAAAAAAAAAATAACAAGCAAATTACTTGAAAACCTCTGCTTATATGGATTTTGAGGGTTGTGTCATACTGACTGTCAGTCACAAGTTATCCTGAAATATTATAGCTACATGTACATGTATCTTTGATTTGTAACTATGGAAACAGTATTGACTCACATGGTTCATTCAAAGCATACAAATAAAGTCTAAGGAATTAGGATTTGAAATTCACTTGCCGGAATGCTTGATTTTTAGTTTCTGATCTATTATTCCTCTGAATTTCAATTGCCAGAAAGGATTTTTACTTGCCAAGGGCAAGCAGACCAGTGCTCATTTCGCAGACTGTGTAACAATTATATTACATGATATTACCTGGGGCCTTGGTGGCCAAGTGGTCTAAGACCACACTATTGATCACTAGCCGATCACCTCTCATCTGGTGTTCAAGTTCTCAACTGTACATGCTGTATGTGATTTAGTTTTATCAGTTACCTGCCCAAGGTTGGTGGTTTCCTCCGGGTACTCTGGTTTCCTCCATCATTAAAACTGACCGCCCTACATGGCCCAGATGTGCCGAGAAAGGGCATTTAACACCAACACACACACAATTATATTTCCAACCAGCAGGAAGTTCAACGCTAGCAGTGCTTTCAATAAATATATCGTTAAAACCATGTGTTCATGAATTGGTGATCTGACATGAAAAACATGAATTTTTGTTTCAAATCCACAAATTTTAGCACCTTCAAAGTAAATGTTATATTTTTCAGATGAAGACAGTAAGTGTGGCATTGGTGTTATGTTTAAACGTAGGTGTGGACCCTCCCGATGTTGTCAAGACTTCACCCTGTGCCAGATTAGAATGTTGGATTGGTAAGTGTTTTAAAACAACTTAAATATTTATTTACAATCCATAAGCTACATCTGCAAATACCTATAAAAACAATTGAAATTGCTGAAATCTAATTAGTGCAACCCTTTGCAATTCATTGGTACTGTAGCTTATGACAACCCTTACACATACATGTTTAGTACTTAAGATATTTTTATAAGCTTGCTTAGTTAAAACTAGTTTGGTTACAACTAAATTCATGTAATTTACAGTACCAGAAAATAGTGAAAGAGACAATATAAATAAAGCTTATCATTGCATAAAGGTTGTAGGCTGTTCTTACCATGCTTGTTAATGCATGATTTCACAGAGTGAAAATATGGGTTTGCAGAAAATGGGTTTTTGAGGTATATACTCCTGTACAGGGTGTATTAGTTTTCTCAGCAACTACATGTGCTTATCTCAACCTCTTGATATTAGTTATGTACATGTAGCATATTTCATGTCTGTTGCATACCTACTTCCTGTTAAACAAAATGCTAGTTTTGTCTTTCAGATCCAGTTACTTCTGGTCCACAAAAGACACTGGAGGCCATTGGTCTCAATTTGCAAAAACAGTATGAAAGATGGCAACCAAGGGCACGGTATAAACAGAGTCTTGATCCTACAGTTGAAGAAGTTAAGAAACTTTGTACATCTCTGAGAAGAAATGCAAAGGTACATGTACATCCAGTAGTTTTAAGAGGCATATGCATTGTGTTAGCTGTAAACCTTATTTAGTGTTATTTCCTCATTTTAAAATGTTCTTTTATATACATTCACCTTATACATGTTATACTGTACAAGATGATATTTCCATGTTATGCATGTAGTGTAAATTTTGGTAAGTTTTCTGTTTTGAATGTTTTCACAAGGTTTATTATTCCTAAATAAATTGAAGACTAAAAGTTTGCAAGTACATTAGAATCTCACCAAAAATCACCTTTTTGCACTAACTGTTATCATCTATATACTATTACATCAGTCACTTAATTGAAGCAACAGCGGATTCAATTATGAATTTGACAATACAACTTGGTCCTTAAAATCTGTCAACAAATATAAACTGACTTTCACAAGATATAAGATAGAAATAAGATAAAATGTTATCACTTACCATCAAATTGTTTACTACATTTTGAGCCGGATTACACGGAGTGAAAAATCCATGGTATAAAATGGTGAATGTCGGGCGTGTGTACAGAGTGCGGGCAGGAAGGAATTTTTCCTAACAGTTTTCTCAGCAACTACTCATCACAGCCACAAATTATTGATATTTGGTATACTGCATCAAGGTGGGGTCCCATAATGTGGGATTCGATTTGAGGTCTGTCGCTCACTTACTTCCTGTTTTAACAAAATCCGTCCATTTTTGACTTTTTTTTTGGACAGATTTTTAATTTCTTTGTAGGAAGAAAGAGTTTTGTTCCATTACAATGGTCATGGAGTACCCAAGCCAACAGTGAATGGAGAAATCTGGGTTTTTAATAAGGTATTTTTGATCACATAAAAAGGTTTTGTGCAATATTTCATCATGCTCATAGCGGCCAAGATATATTTATGCAGTAAAGGCATTGTAATCCTATCTTCAAATTAAAAAAATGGCTTTGATTAACTTTATAGTGCTAGAGTGTAACTATTATATTTCTTCTATAATTTCTTAACAAATCTGAAGGAAGTTTCTCAAGGCGAGCACTATTCTATTCTTGTAAAATAAGTCTAATACTGTGGTTTCATTATTATTCGTTGGGTATCAATTTTCGTGGTTTTCGTTGGTAGCCTTCATCCACGAAATTTGATACCCAACGAATAGGAAATTTAACATTGATCTGTATGTTGGAGACATCAGAACCACGAAATTAAGAATCCATGAACTGATCCTTTTTAGCTCACCTGGACCAAAGGTCCATGTGAGCTATTGCCATCACTTGGCGTCCGTCGTCGTCCGTCGTCGTTAACATTTTTCAAACGTTAACTCCTCTAAGGCCATAAGTCCAATGGCTTTTAAATTTGGCACAGTTTTTAATTAGCATAGGTAGTATAAAACTAGCGTGGGGATTTTTGATTCGTTGAAAAACATGGCCGCCATGGCTAAAAATAGAACATAGGGGTAAATTGCAGTTTTTTGCAAATAACTCAAAAACGGTAACAGATATCAAAATTCTAGCAAGGGTAAAAGTGATCAGCATCTCAAGATCTACCTGCCCAGAAATTTTCAAGAAGATCCAACAACCGATGTAGGAGTTATTGCCCTTTTTCTGGATTTTTTCAAAATTTTGCACTTATTTAGCCCTATATCTTGAAAACTATACAAGATATATTTAAAATTCAAATTGCATATGATTAAGCACATCAAGATCTACATTTCATGTAATTAAGTCAAAGCTGTAGAACCATTTCTTTTAGGAGTTATGGCCCTTAAAGCGTCAAATTTTACCATTTTTCATTACTTTTACCCTGAATTTCAAAGATTAACTTGTCTGACACCATACATCCAACTTCAACCAAACTTGGCACAGTTGTTTAATAGCATGAATGCTACATTTCTATGTTCGGATTTTTGATTTGTCAAAAAATATGGCCTCCATGGCTTAAAATAGAACATACATTTAGGGGTCAAATTACAGTTTTTTGCAGATAACTCAAAAACGGTAACAGATATCAAAATTCTGATGAGAGACAAAAGTGATTAGCATCTCAAGATCTACCTGCACTAAAATTTTCAAGAATATCCAACAAACGACATAGGAGTTATTGCCCTTTTTCTGGATTTTTAAATTTTTTTCCACTTATTTAGCCCTATATCTTGAAAACTATACAAGATATTTCAAAAATTCAAATTGCATATGATTAAGCACATCAAGATCTACAATTCATGTAATTAGGTCAAAGCTGTAGAACCATTTCTTTTAGGAGTTATGGCCCTTAAAGCGTCAATATTTACCATTGTTCATTACTTTTTCCCTGACTTGTCTGAAACGGTAAGACCAACTGCATCTTAACATGGCACACTGTTTGATAGCTTATATGCTACAACTCTATCGTTCAGATTTTTGATTCTTAAAAATCATGGCCACCATGGCTAAAAATAGAACATAGGTGCAAATTTCATTTTTTTGCTAATAACTCAAAACTGGTTTCAGATATCAAAATTGTGCAAGAATCAAAAGTGATCAACATATTAAGATCTACCTGTCTTGAAATTTCCGAAAAGATCTGACTGCTGATGTGGGAGTTATTGTTCTTTTTCCTAATTTTTGCCAAATTTGCACTTATTAAGCCCAATATCTTGAAAACTAACCAAGATATTTCATAAATTTAAATCGCATATGGTTAAGCACAATAATACCTACAAATATTTGTATCTGTGTAGTTCAGGTGAGCGATTCAGGCTCTTGGGAGCCTCTTGTTCAACAAACCACGAAAATATATGAATCCACAGTATACATATCATGTGTCCACTTGGGTTTTACAATGTTCAAAGATAATATCATTTAATATTTTTCTTTAATTTCAAAACAAGGTACTAAATTTATCATCTTTCAGAGTTACACACAGTACATCCCTTTATCAGTATACAACCTTCAGACATGGATGGGCAGCCCTTCTATCTATGTTTATGATTGTACTGTCTATGTTTTCAGAGTTATACACAGTACATCCCTTTATCAATATATGACCTTCAGACATGGATGGGCAGTCCTTCTATCTATGTTTATGATTGTTCTGTCTATGTTTTCAGAGTTACACACAGTACATACCACTATCAGTATACGACCTTCAGACATGGATGGGCAGTCCTTCTATCTATGTTTCTGATTGTTCTGTCTATGTTTTCAGAGTTACACACAGTACATACCACTATCAGTATACGACCTTCAGACATGGATGGGCAGTCCTTCTATCTATGTTTATGATTGTTCTGTCTATGTTTTCAGAGTTATACACAGTACATCCCTTTATCAGTATACGACCTTCAGACATGGATGGGCAGTCCTTCTATCTATTTTTATGATTGTTCTGTCTATTTTTTCAGAATTACACACAGTTCATCCCTTATTAGTATACGACCTTCAGACATGGATGGGCAGTCCTTCTATCTATGTTTAAGATTGTTCTGTCTATGTTTTCAGAGTTACACACAGTACCTACCACTATCAGTATATGACCTTCAGACATGGATGGGCAGTCCTTCTATCTATGTTTATGATTGTTCTGTCTATGTTTTCAGAGTTACACACAGTACATACCACTATCAGTATACGACCTTCAGACATGGATGGGCAGTCCTTCTATCTATGTTTATGATTGTTCTGTCTATGTTTTCAGAGTTACACACAGTACATACCACTATCAGTATACGACCTTCAGACATGGATGGGCAGTCCTTCTATCTATGTTTATGATTGTTCTGTCTATGTTTTCAGAGTTACACACAGTACATACCACTATCAGTATACGACCTTCAGACATGGATGGGCAGTCCTTATATCTATGTTTATGATTGTTCTGTCTATGTTTTCAGAGTTACACACAGTACATACCACTATCAGTATTTGACCTTCAGACATGGATGGGCAGTCCTTCTATCTATGTTTATGATTGTTCTGTCTATGTTTTCAGAGTTACACACAGTACATACCACTATCAGTATTTGACCTTCAGACATGGATGGGCAGTCCTTCTATCTATGTTTATGATTGTTCTGTCTATGTTTTCAGAGTTACACACAGTACATACCACTATCAGTATTTGACCTTCAGACATGGATGGGCAGTCCTTCTATCTATGTTTATGATTGTTCTGTCTATGTTTTCAGAGTTACACACAGTACATACCACTATCAGTATTTGACCTTCAGACATGGATAGGCAGTCCTTCTATCTATGTTTATGATTGTTCTGTCTATGTTTTCAGAGTTACACACAGTACATTCCTGTATCAGTATACGACCTTCAGACATGGATGGGCAGTCCTTCTATCTATGTTTATGATTGTTCTGTCTATGTTTTCAGAGTTACACACAGTACATCCCTCTATCAGAATACGACTTTCAGACATGGATGGGCAGTCCTTCTATCTATGTTTATGATTGTTCTGTCTATGTTTTCAGAGTTACACACAGTACATACCACTATCAGTATACGACCTTCAGACATGGATGGGGAGCCCTTCTATCTATGTTTATGATTGTTCTGTCTATGTTTTCAGAGTTACACACAGTACATACCACTATCAGTATACGACCTTCAGACATGGATGGGCAGCCCTTCTATCTATGTTTATGATTGTTCTGTCTATGTTTTCAGAGTTACACACAGTACATCCCTGTATCAGTATACGACCTTCAGACATGGATGGGCAGTCCTTATATCTATGTTTATGATTGTTCTGTCTATGTTTTCAGAGTTACACACAGTACATACCTCTATCAGTATACGACCTTCAGACATGGATGGGCAGTCCTTCAATCTATGTTTATGATTGTTCCAAAGCTGGTATAATTGTGGAGTCATTTCAACAGTTCTCAGTACAGAGAGAAAATGAAATAGAAGTAAGTTTTACATACATGACATATGCATGACATCAATTTCAATGTCTTCAAAAATGGCAAAATAAACACTTATATCAGTGTATATAATGATAAAGGATTCTTTTAGGAAGAGTCACTATGAAATTTATTTTATGCCATTGGCCAACCTACAAAAGAAGAGAACATACAACGTATTGTGTTTTGGTCTATTTGTCAGTCTGTTCCAAATCTTTTTGCCATTTTGGCTTAAGTAACCTATTCATGACAGAAGAATATTTCATCATGTAATGTTTGAAATACAGATAGGCATCAGGGTATAAACACACTAAAAAAGCATACATAAAATTATACTCCCACAATCAAAATCATGGTTTAGTGATAATTGAAAATTAGACTGGTTGTGATTACACTAAGTCTTGTGTTACATAGAAACATGAGCATGAAGCCCTAATTGAAAGGTCTTTTTTTATTTAAATGACCCTTTAAAAATCGTGTTCAAGATAAACTTCACCATTATTTTCTTATTTATTGATTATTTATTACAACTGTTTAGTCTGGTGCCATGAATGGGAACAGTAGATACTCTGGAAGTAGTTCCCCAACATCTTCTGTCAAAAACTGTATACAACTTGCTGCCTGTGGAGCCAATGAATTACTGCCCATGAATCCAGAACTTCCTGCTGACCTGTTCACCTCTTGTCTAACTACACCAATCAAAATAGCATTAAAATGGTAGGTATAAAAACTACCAGACATTTGTCTAAGATGTTGGTAGTTCTCTTAATCTTTGGAAATTTATTTTTGCATATATATGTAAATCTGTATACTGGATTTGAATCGTTTGAATTATATCTGTACCTGAGTAGGAGCTAATTAATGACAAAAAAATCATCTTATTCTTCTATACAAATATGGCAAAGTGCTAATACATAGGTTTTTTTAAGGCCCTTCCATAATTTGTCAGACTCAGTGAACATCAAATTTTACTAATGTCCATCTGTTTGTAAGAACATCCCAATAAAAAATTCTTTATAACTTTCCTCAGAAAATGTAATTGAGAAAGTGTTGAAATTTGACAAGTTGGTTTATCTATAAAGCTTTGAATAGGAGTTATTTTTTTAGATACAATGTTAATGTGCCTTTAAGACGAAAGCAAGGTGTATGGGTCTGTCGTAAATTCTTTTCTAATAAATTTGAAGGTATGTGCTGCAGAATACTAGTAAACTGGTGCCTGGTTTGACAGAAGAACTGGTAGATAAGTAAGTCAATAGAACTCTGTAGAAAAATTATGGTCCATGCCACATTTAAGGCCTTTATAGAATTATCATTAATGCTTCAAATAAAATCAGTCGAAACTACTGAAAAATTACACCCAACTTAGCAAGTAAGGGCAATAACAAAATCACCGAACTTGGAGGATCAATCTCAATGTCCAAGAGAAAAGACAAAACATTGAAGACACACCGTTATAGATCACAATGGTCCTGACTTGCTACATGTATCAAATGAAATGGTTGGTTAAACCAGGTTTTATGGTGCGCAAAACCTCCTTCCATTGCTATCTTAGGGACAAGTAGTAACTCACAAAGCAACACGGTTGTGAAGACATAATAGGGATAATGAGATGGTCATCTCAGTGCAACAATCAGCAAAACACTTACCAATATGTTCAACTTAATTTTGAATTTTTCCACCAGTGGCTGATAAAGATTAAGAGTATTAATATTTTCCTGTTTCAATCCACCTCTTGTGTTTTTAATGTCCTAGTTCTCATTAAAGTATTATAAATATATTGACATCACTAGACACTTTAATTCAAAAACATGTTTTGTGTATTTCATTTAAGAATTAAATGTTTGTTTTTTGATGTTCATTGGCATGTAAAACCGTTGACTGTAGCACATTTTGAATGAAGCGCGCTAGTGCTTCATGTTAAAGATGTGCGACTGGTCAATGGTTTTACATGCTTATGATACATCAAAATACAAACATTTGATTCTTATAATTACATTTTAATGTTGTTTTTTTTTAATTTTTTCTGATTTGCTTTGTTTTATGGTGTGTGTTTGTGTATTTTTTATTTGTGCATTAATATCCAAATGCAAATTCAAATTGTGAGATTTTATCTGGATAAGAACAAATTTTAGTTGTGAGTATAGTATTAAAGGTTGACTTTAAATGAGGTATGAAGATGTTTTAAGGGGCCAATTAACCAACTGAATTAAAACCGCATTTTAATTATATGCACAGTAAATGTAATTAAACATGTTATATAAATTACAATAGATGAAAGTAGAAAATGTTGTATGCCTTGTCAATTAACTTAAGGAAACAAGATTGGTAATGTTCAAATTTAGAAAGTGAAAATATTTTGATATTATGATATTTTTAGTACTGTTCTGGACAGACCAAAACCTATTTTCAGGGTACCAGGTCAGTTAAATGATAGAAGGACGATGTTAGGGGAGTTAAACTGGATTTTTACAGCAATCACTGACACAATAGCATGGAATACATTGCCAAGAGGTAAAAACATACTGTGGTTTCATTATTATTTGTTGGGTATCAATTTTCATGGTTTTCGTGGGTGGCCTTGACCCATGAAATTTTGATACCCAACAAAAGGGAAATTTATCATTGATCTGTATGCTGCAGACTTCGTAACCACAAATTTAAGAATCCAAGAACTGTTCATTTTTCATCAAACCACGAAAATTGGTACCCACGTAAATAAATGAATTCACAGTATACATGTCATTATCAAAATTGTAGAAGTCTTAAGATATACCAATTTTTATGAAAGCACAAATTTAGTAACAAATTCCAACATGTTTGAAGTTAAAATGATAAGATCATTGAAGTCTGATGAACTAATATAAAAAGATTTCATGTCCATGAAAAAATGGCACTGTAAAAGAAAAACCCCCAAAATGTGTCGGGTATTTAAGAATACATGCAACTTAAATTCTATAACAATTTGCACTCTGACTTGATTGTGCATGAAAAAACAAATTCTGAAATACAGTACCGATAAAAAGAATGAAATATGAATTTCACATCATATGCATCATTCTTTATAACACAATTAGCAATTAAAATGACAACAAAGTTCCAGACAATAAATTTTGCTACGCCTGATGGGCGTTTCATACCAAAAATATAGAAAATGCTAAACACTATATGATTATGAAGAGCATAGAACATTAAAATGAGACCAATATCTAATGGAATGCTTTATAATATTTTTCAGAGTTATTCCAGAAACTGTTTAGACAAGACTTATTGGTTGCAAGTTTGTTTCGTAACTTTCTGCTGGCGGAGAGGATTATGCGATCGTATAACTGCACACCAACATCCAGCCCAAAACTTCCTCCTACATATCAACACCCTATCTGGTAACCATAGATATCAATTACGAACCTCTGTCTGGCAATTTATTGTAAAAGAACCTAAATATGTGTGTAAAATCTCTTATGTATTAAGAATAGAATGCACAGTTGATTTATTTTTATATGACAGCAAAAAAATTGTGGCCATATTATGGTATGATATGTATATACTGTCGTCCTCACCGTTGTCTGTTAACTTTTGTGTTGCCACAATGACTTTATTTTGTGGATGCAAAACTTCTTCATTTAAGAAGTAACTCCGAAATTTATCATTATTATTTGTGAGGAATTAAATTTTAAAGCGAAAACCACAATTTTTTTTCTCCTATAAAAAATGAATACTTTCACAGTTTGTGATTTGATAAAAAAAGAATCACATTAAAGGACTGTATGTATTAAAGAAATTTGGTCAGTTTAGTCAAAACACAGAAAATTCATTGAACGATGCATATCTTGAACATGTTGAAATTCTGCGAGGAAGTAGCAATATGGGTCAAAGAACCTGCTATAAATGTCATGTTATACAATATCACTGTATCAACATTACTGTTCCAAACATTGTTATGCTATAGATCTTTTGAAATCTTCATTTTATGCTGTATATTCCAGGCAAGCATGGGATTTAGCTTTAGATCTTTGTTTACGTCAGTTGCCAGCTTTACTTGAAGACGAGAACGCCACATTTCAACATAGTCCATTTTTCACCGATCAGCTGACTGCATTCCAAGTTTGGTTATCATTTGGATCAGAACTCAGAAATCCACCAGAGCAATTACCTATAGTTTTACAGGTATGATATTATGGTATACATGTGTTTCAGCATTCATGTTGGAGAGACAGGTTCAATAGAGGATAAAGAGATTTAGTGTACTCGACACAACCAACATTCAAGAAACGGCAATTTAAAAAATCACAATGGAAAACAGCCAGCAGTCTTCAACATGACCAGAGGTCACTGCTCTCTGTCTTGCATTGGCCCAAGACTAAAAATTTACAATACATAAGATTCAAACAAATCCCTAGATTATCAACGAAAGACATAAAACAAAAAACAGATAGTTGACAGGGACAAACAAAAGCTTTGACAGTCAAAGCTTTTAACAATTGAGAGCAAAAGGTCCAGGATTTTTTTATGTTCTAGGTGAAAAGTCCAGATGTTTATAAAAAGTCCTCAATATGAGTTACTGCAAATACATACAGGTCCAGAACTTTTGTAAATGGAATTGCAAAGGTCCTGTAACAAAAATTGAAAGTCCCGCACCTCAGACCAGTGCTAATTGGAACCCCTGTGAGAGTAGTTTTTCTGCCTTGCCTCCAAATGTAGAACTTGGGCAGATAGTGAAAAATAATATTTAAATTATTGATACCTTATGTAATGTATTTAAAAAAAAACTTTTGCTTTACTTTCATCGTTTGTTTTTTTAAAAAAATACAAATGTAAAGGCCATTAAAAAATCTTCTTAAAATATGAATAATTGATTTTACAGAAATTTGCTCAGATTTTAACAACATGCAACATAATGCATCTTATTCTAAACATTATTTAAACAAACCATTAAAACAGTAGTTTGTCAAAAGATTTATATATCTAACTTGTTTGTTTTCCTTAGGTTTTACTAAGTCAAGTGCACAGATTGAGAGCTTTAGAACTACTAGGCAGATTCTTAGATTTAGGCTCTTGGGCTGTCAGCTTGGTAAGTTTGTCAGTTAAAAATCAAGGTAATAACAAAATTAATGAACTTGAAGAATCAATCTCAAATGTCCATAGGACGAGACAAAACAAGGAAGACATATCGGAAAAATTGAAGATTGCAATGGTCCTGACTTTTTACAGGCATTTCAAAAGAAATTGCGGGTTAAACCAGGTTTTAATGCACACCAAACCTCCCTCTTCCATTGCGATCTTTGGGTGTGGTAGTTACACAAAACACAACAGGTTGTGAAGACATATTAGGGATGTTAAGGTGATCATCTCAGTACATCAACCAGCCAAACACTAATCAAAGCAAGAACTAACCATTATAAAAAAATAGATTTTTCTGATTGACCAGTGAATCATTTATAATTGTAAACCTGCAAGTTAAGAAAATGTTTTGTTGATATACAAACTGGTTTCCATTCATCTTCTTTATGCCCCTTTTACGAAAGTAGGGGGGGGGGGGGCATATAGTGTTCAGGTCTGTTCATGAGTTGGTGTGTCCATTCATCCATGCATCCCAATTGTTGAAATACAGGGCATTACTAGTATGTCTTTTGGTCATATTCTTGGTATAATATATTCCATCCATTTTGGTTATGGACCTATATTTAATTTTGCATGTACATGTATTAGGAAAAAATAAGAAAATGAGGTATATTTATACACATATGTATGGAAGAAACAAATGCTTGTATTTAAAGTTAAGGACTTACTCCAAAGCAGATTTTGGCAGTTTCAGCATAAACTTTGCCTGCCTTACATAAAATTTACATATGTTCTATTTGACCTTTCAATAATTCTTAAAAAAATGTTATTTAGAATATTTCAACATGAAGAGAAACATATTTTTTTCTAGGCACTGTCTGTAGGAATATTTCCATATGTTTTGAAGTTATTACAAAGTTCAGCCAGAGAGCTGAGACCATTGCTGGTGTTTATCTGGGCCAAAATTCTTTCTGTTGATAGTGTGAGTATTACATGTGTTTTTTTTTAAATAAAGTCTCTACACGAACATAGCTTGTACAGTAATTGACTGAACTTGACTAAAATCTGACTATGCATATCCCAAATTAAAAAAAAGAGTTCAACAGTTATACTGAAATACAAAGAATAAGATAGCCTTGTGTGCAGTTTGGTACACTTGATAGAAAATTCTAACATTCTAATAACAAGGGACAAATGGTCCATTGAAGGACAAACAGCAATGAACAGAACGAGGAAAAAAATATCAGATTTGAATTTCTACCCAAATGGAGATCAAGATAATTGCTTAATTACATGAATTAAATTCAAGACAATTTTATATTTGAATTGTTTTTAATGAAACTGGATATTTCATAAACAATCTGTTGATTTAGGGTCATATTTTAATTGTAAATATTCATTGAAATGAGTTATTTTAAAACTATCTATTTATCTGTGTCAAAACTTAATTCTTACAGAAAGTACAATAAAAAAAAAATGAGATGTGGAATAATTGTATGTGACACAGCCCACAATCAAGTGGCAATTCATAAAAACCACAAGTTGAATTAAACATGAAAATCTAACAAATAAATCATCAATCTGTAAATGTCAATTTTAAAAAAATTCTCACTTTTACATATGAATATATTTTACTTTTCAGTCCTGTCAAGCAGATTTAGTCAAAGATAATGGTCACAAATATTTCTTGTCAGTATTATCTGATCCATATATGCCTGTATGTATAGAAATTATCATGTTTTTTTGTGTATATGTTTATAGAGATGAGTTTGTGATATCTGACAACCATTTGCACAACTGTTCAAAAATTTGGGATAAGAAACAGCCAATTGTGACTTAAATTGTTGAAGTTCATTTTCCAGTATGCCAATGTCTCAGATAAAAAAAACTACAATAATTAAAGTAATTTAAAGCTTTTAAAAAAAGCACCTGTTATACATATAAAACAAATCATAAAAGTTTGACCGCATGTCTATATAGAGAGGTAGAGATGTGGAATAAGTGTATGTGACACAACTAACATAAAGAAACGGCAAATCAAAAAATCAGAATGGAAAACAGCCAGCAGTCTTCAACATGACCAGAGGTTGCTGTCGCTACATGTCTTGCATTGGCTTAAGACCATGTCTCTAGAATGTCCCATCTTAAAGAACTTTAAACAAAGAATGAAAATTTATGATCAATATATCACAACTGGGTGGTTACTTGTATTGCTACCTTACTTTAAGCTTTCTGATTTACTTATTGATGATCATTTATAAGGCTTTTATTTATTGTAGGCAGAACACAGGACCATGGCAGCCTTTGTATTGGCCATGATAGTTAACGATTACAGACAGGGACAGGTAATATTGAATTTCCATTTGTTCAAAACCCTGTTACATTTGATAAAATAACTAAGCCTAGTCAAGTTTACTGAAATCAAATTAAATTCTATACTGTGGATTTATTTATTTTCGTGGGTACCAATTTCCTGGATTGATGAAAAAAGATCAGTTCATGGATTCTTAAATTTGAGGTTCTGTAGTCTTCTGCAGACAGATCAATGTTAATTCGTGGGGAATCAAATAATAATGAAACCACAGTATACATGTATCAAGTCATTGTTAATAAATTATTTACAATGCCTGATTTTACAAGGTGTAAATGCAGGTTGTTTAATAGTGAATGTTGGGCAATAAGCAGGAGGTAGGGCCGTGGCATGCTGGGGAAAAAAACTTCATTATTTGTAAAACAGGAAGCAGGTGAACGAAAACCTGAAATTGAATCTTTGACAAGAATCAATGCTGGTGTTGCATACCAAAAGTCAATAAGTCAATTTTTCTCAGCCACCGCTAACCACAGGCTATTGACTTTTGGTATGCAACACCAGAATTGATTCTTGTCACAGATTTAATTTCAGGTTTTTCTTTCATCTGCTTCCTGTTTTACAAATTCTTACTTAATTTTGTGTCAGAAAGTGGAATGATGATTATCTCTGTATAATAAAACAAGGACGTTTGAAGTTTGTGTGTTATACATGTAACAAAATTTTAACCTATTTCAATATATATATTTTTTTAGGAAGCAGCTTTACAAGGGAACCTGATATCTATATGTTTAGAACAATTATCTGACCTCCAATCATCACTTAGACAATGGCTAGCACTTTGTTTAGGAAAGGTAAGTAATATGTAATGATTAATGACATAAACTGTTTATAGTGTGATATAATTATACCCATGCTAACTAAATCTGTTGGTTATCCAATTCATTACTGAGACAGTGGCTAGAACTTTGCTACTAAATTCATTATTATTAATGGAAAATCAATTTTCTGCCAGGAAATGAAAAATCTGGGTTTTTAAAGTGGTGAAAGTTTTTTCAACAGTTTTCTCAGCAACTAGGTATACTAACCACAGCTTCTTGATATCTGCAATGCAGTATATGGATAGGGTCTAATACCATGAGAGTGAAGTTAAGGTCTGTTGCTTTCCTTGTTTCGATTTAACAAAATCTGACCATTTTTAATTTTTATTAATGTTAATCTTTGACTGATAGTCAGGCCTGAAAATATGAATCCAAGTATGATTAAACATGACTGTGTTAAATGCCATCCATTAACATATGAAAATCTAACTGTTGAAATTCCAACTAAATGTCTTCTTTTTTTTCTTGTTTTAGGAAGTAAAGTTTAATTCCGAAACTTTCATTGAAAAAATTGTTACTCATCATTTCATATTATACATGTATCTAATCAATAATCTCTTTATCTTTAACTCAAGGTGTGGACAAAATTTGACAATGCCAGATGGTGTGGTGTGAGAGACATAGCTCATGAGAAATTGTATAAACTGTTAGAAGATGATGTCCCTGAGGTATTAGAGCATTACAATTCTACCATTTTACTGTATCAAACCTTCTGTTCCCCTATTTCTCTATTTTATTGACCAGGTTTGAGCATGGGTCAAATATTTCAGGCTTCTTTGTTTAAAACCTACTCAAAAAATTATGAAAATTAAGCTCTGCCTAATCTTGTGAATAAAATAGATGCCATACCCTGAATTTATGCATCTGTCACAACCTTCAAAACCATATCAGCTCTACAATACTCAACATATACTGTGAAAGTACTTAAATTCATGGTTATCAATTTTCATGGATTAGGAGTAAACTGCATATTAATTTGTGGCATCTTGAATAAGTGGTTTTAAAAAAAATCTTTAAGAAAAGCATTTTGTTATACTCTGTTCGTTGGGAACTTAATTTCTTGGTTTTCCTGACCCAGCAAAACCACAAAATTATGTACCCCACGAATAATACATGTAATACTTTCACAGTATATATATTTTTTTGATCTATACATAATTTGTACTTGAAATTTATTAGACATGTTCAAAAAGAAGAGTGACAATAATACCCATATTTGTCCCAATAAAATGAAGTTGCTAAGAATAATATGATATTGAGGGGAAATATTTACATTTATGTGGATACAAAGAAAACATACCAAATGAGACTCATTTCTCTCATACTGACATCATTATGACATTAAAATGAGCTGTCTTTTTTTAAAGTCAAGAAAATCTACAATTGTGAACGTTTGCAGAGCATAACTTCAAACTTTCAGAAATGATGTTTTAACACCATTTTACACAATTAAACCTATTCAGATGCACCCACAATTATCCAAACAGAAAGTGTGTGGAAAACAGCAGAAATCAATGAAATTATGACAATTTCCTAAAAATATAGCTTTCAAGTTAACTGATAAGCATGACAAATAAAATGATATGAAAAAAAGCTCATCATCTTGTTTAAGCCCATTTTTGTTCAATCAATACACCTGTTTGCTCAGTTTGAGTTTCATGGTAAATCTTTGGCCAAAAATGGGTTTTACCGCCACTGTTCCTTTACTACCTTTTAATTGTTTTAAAGAACAATGTGGTGTTAATCTTTGAAGGACACATATATTTTCAATAAAAGACTGCAGTTATGGTTCATATATTTTATTACAGGTTCGAGCAGCAGCCGTTTTTGCCTTGGGTACATTTATTGCATGTAATTCAGAGAGAACTGACCATGCTAACAATATAGACCTCAGTGTAGGCATGACGTTTACCAATGTGGCCCAAGATGGCAGTCCTCTTGTTAGAAAGGTAACTGATTATAGCAGAGGATAGACCATGCTAACAATATAGACCTCAGTGTAGGCATGACATTCACCAATTTGGCCCAAGATGGCAGATTTGAAGCAAATACAAATGACTGCAAATGAAATCTAAATGTTCTAGTCTCTGAACAAACTAAACAAGAATATTAATGGCTCCACAATGAGTTTGTCATTCAGTCCATCTATTTTTTACTTATTTTTTGAACACTAAAACTCTCAATAGTAGATATCTGAAATTTCACACAGTTAATAAGTACCTATTGAGGCCTTAGGGTTCACATATTAAAATTTAATGTAAATCCATCTAATACTTTCTTTTTCTTATGCAGTGGATGTACATTTAGACTTAATATTTCAGGTTATTTTGCCAGTGTGAAATTTTGTCATTTTAAAGAAAGTTGGTATCTATTAATGATTCTTTTCTAGAGGAGTTAAAATTTACCCATGGAAATGCAGTGCAAAAATTTATCAACAGTGAACAGTATCAGAATAGAATTGTGTGAAAAAAAAAAAATTTAATTTGTAAAGGAGTAGAGCCACGAAGGCCCTAAACCGGCCTGGTATTTTCACTATTTTTTTAACTACTATAACTTGTCAAATAATTAACTAGAATATGTTAAGGTATGAACAAACTTTTCATATCTGTAAACTTTAGCAAAATATTTACACCACAGGTTTAGCCTTGAGACTTTAAACAGGCCTTATATTTGAAAATTCCTCATATTTCATACATTTTCACTGGTTTCTCTGCAAATTTCGTCCAAATTAGTATTGGCCACATTCCTCGACCATCGTAATTTTTTGATAATTAATTTATGATATCATAATACACATTTCTATCACAAAATAATTTTGGTCGACAGGTGTGGCCCATTTCATATTCATCGATTTATTCATGAAAATCATGGAAAACTGTTACAAATTGTTATTTTTCACAAAATAGTCTACTTTTTACCTCACTGTTCTCCTTATTGATAAAAAATTGAAGGAAAAAATATTGCAAAATTACAAATACCAAAAACGCGTGTATAAACGGTCAATTTGGATATGCTATATATCGATATTTCAAGGAGTAACCTCTCATCAGTAGCATTTAAACCAAAACATTGGAAGGTCAAAATCCCAAACAGTTGAAAACGAAAAGTACTCAAAACCAAAACGTTCGAACAAGGAAGCCAAATCCAGCACCGAGGATATCGACCATGTGCATTACAAGGAAAGAAACCTGGTGTTTTCATCAATTTTGAATTTAACTATCGGAAATTTCAGCGACAATATATTAGAAATTTTATGGTAATTCGTGTCAGACAAGTCTGACTACCAGGCTTGTGATTACCCTCGGGGACCTCTGGTCCACCAGCAGCGGTTATCGCCCAGTGGTTTCAAAATTACAAATACCAAAACGCGTGTATAAACGGTCAATTTGGATATGCTATATATCGATATTTCAAGGAGTAACCTCTCATCAGTAGCATTTAAACCAAAACATTGGAAGGTCAAAATCCCAAACAGTTGAAAACGAAAAGTACTCAAAACCAAAACGTTCGAACAAGGAAGCCAAATCCAGCACCGAGGATATGAACGCAATTCATGAAATACATGAAATATAAAGACAAATGAACATTAATGCAGCAACTACAAGCAGATATATCAAAGTTGAATTTTTGGGCCATTTTGGGGCCTAGTGGCTCTACTCCTTTACATATTTACTATATTACCAGGAATTAGTGATGGCTTTTTGTGCCTTGGTCACACAGTTTGAGAGTCAGTTTGTAGCAGTAGCAGCTCAACACTTAGAAGATGAGCGGAAGAAAGATAAGGGGGCGCCTGTCGTCGCCGCAGAAACTTCGGGTGGGTGGAGTATAGTAACTGGGCAATCCGGTAATTATCCCCATCACTATCCTCTTGTCACATGGAAATATCTCCTGGAAACAACTTTGATAACCAAAAATTTTTTACAGGATTTACGTTGACCTTTTTAAGGATGTTCAAGCATATACTATGTCTCCTAGTAAGGCACATTTTTATACCATTTTGATGACAAGTTTTACTTGTGCTCGTCTTTCCGAATTAATTTTCCTCAAACTTTTCTCAGAAACCCTACATGAGAATTATTTAAAACTTGGTAGTTCACTATGACAAACTGTGTCCTCAGCAAACTTTCAGCATGTTTGCATTCTACTTCCTGTTTAGGACTAGGTCAAAATGAAAAATTATGTCAAGTTTTTCTTCGAAACTGTATATGAAATTGATTTGAAACTTTGTAAGGTGGTTCAGAATGCCAAACTGTATGTCCTAAGCAACTTTCAGACCTGTCTGACTTCTACTTCCTGGTAACGGCAGCGGTGGCATCTGCACATGGACACATTTCTTCTTTTTTGATGTCCCAACAACCAAAGAAAAAATATATACTTTTAAGACAATTCACCTATATAGATAAAAAAAATGCCTGACTGGGAAGAGGGGGTCAACCAAATAGTATTTTTAGGGGGACATCAATTATTTTAATGTGACAAATTTAAATTCAATATCTTTTCCATGCCTTTAGAATTTGGTCAAAACATTCATCAAACATCTTTGGTCATTAAAAAAAAAATGATTTTTTTTTTTCAATTTGTTTCTTTTCAAAATGTTGAAAATAATTTCTTTTTAATATGTACATGTATTCCAAAATATTGGGTGTATAATTTTGATTTGAAACAGAAGATATTTTCATGTGACATTTCCTTGCATTTCCTTTATTGAAATTTATTCTGAAAACAGATAAAAATGTTGGTACAATTCATTTTTGTAGGATTGAGAATGAAAATGTTCTGATGTTGAAGACAATCTCTAGAACGGTGCCTTCTTTTATTCTACAAATTAAGTTCAGAGTGAAATATTTTCTCAAAGAATTACCGGTATTTAGTGTCTCAATCAGTTGGATAAGAAGTTCTTGCATGAATTGTATAGAACATATTTTATTTATTAGTTGTGTAATCCAGAAAAAGAACATCTACTCTGATGTCCAAAAAAAATAGTTATCATAAAATGTAGCATGTTTCATTATGCTTTAATCATTTATAGTTACATTGCTTAAGCAAGTATAGATTTCATCTGAACTTTTGTGTGACCAAAAAAGATTTTAAAAAAAGTAGATAAAAATCAGCTCTTTAATTACTATTTCTTATTATTTTGTATAAAATAAAAGTAGTTTTAAAGACATACAGGTTTAGAAATATGCAGCAATTCCTTTTCACACATGTCCCTCTTTCACAAATAGCCTTAAACACAATTTCCTTATTTTCACAGCCATGCAAAAACCATGTTTTAAACATAATTATAAAGGATGTGAGTTTTGATTTTGTGCAGAGCAGGGAGTTGGATACATTGCATAATGCATCATTTTAGGAAACGTTGTATATTCTTTTCAGCAGCATAGCACACAATATGGTCACACCGTAATCAGTATTTTAGCAACATATTTGATTTTCAGACGCCTCGGGTGGTATTAAAAAGACTGCCTCCAGAGCCAGTTTTAGAGGTCTTATTCACTCATGTAAGCCTTTAATCCTCCTCTTTTGGTTGACCTCTACAATAAGACCACCTCATGCTTTGACCCTTGACCTTAAAAACAAAATGGAAACTGGGCCATTGTTCTGAAAAATTTTCTTTTTTCTTTTTTTTCTCCTTCAAAGATAGTGTATAATAAGTTTCAAAGTAATAAATATAAAGCTTCTTGAAACCCCCCATTGTAAAGTTAAACATGATGCTAAAAGTGTGTGTACTGCATAAGATTCAAATTGATGTTAGCATTGTTTTTATGCATTGTTTACAAAGCAAGAGGTGGCTAAATTGTAGAGGCACAACCTGGTTATGGCTCCATACTTTTTAATAGTCATCACATTTAACACTGTGGTTGAATCATGCATTATTTTTTGAACTTTGTATATTCTACATATATGTCATGTATGTATTTATATTTGTCTTTAAATGTTTATCCAGGAATTTTAGAACTGCTTACACCTCTTACACTTATTTAGAAGAATAAGTCAGCTAGTCAGAGATTAAACAAACAAAAAAAACAAATTAAAGGCACATCATGTTATTAGTAAATTTATTTGCCTGTTTTTTTTAATAATGCATTTTCAGAAGTAATTATTTTTAAATTGTAAACTTTAAAGTGCATCATATATTTTCCATGGAATATAATCTGTAATCTCTCATTCATTACGATGAAATATATACTACTCTAAAAAGACTGAAGAAATTAAAAATCTTTCCAGTTACTTATGTAGTGCTATGATTATTTTATCATACAGAAATTCCTCTTAAATCCTCTTGTATATTTATCTGAACCTTGTGTGTGTTTTCTGTTTTATTTCAGTCTTGTTTCACCTGTATTATTATTTTTTTTTGTATCTTTATTTGTAGCAAGTAGTTATATGTATTTTGTCATTCCCTATATGTCTTTTGTTCTTCCTTATTTTTGTTTTGTCTTTTATTTTTGTCATTCTCTGGGCTTATTTTTATTTTATTTCTTTAGTTTAACTTGATAAAATTTCATTGGTGCAAAAATTTTTTTTTTTCATCCATTGTACATTTTAGTTCTTTTAACTGCAGTGACTCTTTTAGAGAAGGTAGTACAGTCTTTCTACTTTGAAAAGACTGATTAGTTAGAATATCATTCTGTAATATGAATATAATTCTGGATGAATGTAGAGTAGTGCTAAATGGTGATAGATTACCTTTACATGTACATCTATTTAGAAGTATATTGTTTAATAATCTTTTTTTTTTAATCTAAAGTATTTCATGATGTGAAACCTTAAAAACTTGTAAATTGATTTCCAATTTTACATTTTAGCAAGCTCCAGTCATCTACTCAGTGCCAGTGGAGTGTCCATCTCGTCTGTAGACAGCATGACCAGCCTAGAAGGTTCGGTTCGACGGAACTCGTCTAACAGTAACATCGGCTATGGTTGTAATACTATCTACTCAAACTTATGGAAAGTGCTACTGGCACTGTCTATTGACCCTCATCCTGATGTACGGGAAGTCAAATATTTAGTCAACTCCATTAAATTAAAGGTTTGTACATATAGAGAGTTATGTTTTGCCAGTACATGCACCCAAAAATTGTTAAACTACAGTCTGGTGCCAAAAGTATTTGCTATTTTTCATTTTCTCCATTACTTTCTATGTTAAATCACAAAATTTCATAAAAATTATTCTGAAATAATCTCTTGGTCGATTTTGTTGATTTTTTCAGTATAAATTTGTAAAATATTTTAAGTTTGTCTTTTTATTTTTTTATAATTTGAAGGTCATACATTTTTCAATGATATAATTTTAATCTTAGAGTAAAAATTAGATGTCAAAATTTTAGTTGCCCATATAAGGAAATTATGTTGTCATAAGTTTTACTTATAATAAAATCATTGTCATTTTGAAACAACGCATGTATAAATTATGTTCAATAACCAAATATTTCTGAAATTTCAGAAAAAATAAGTATGAAAATCCACCCATAAACAGCTTCAATATTTATTTTTGAAAATTCGTGATTTTACATAGAAATTAATGGGAAAAATAAAAATCAGCGAATACTTTTGGCACATGACTGTAGCTCTATTAATTGATAAGATTTATCTTATATTTTCTCTTTAAAAGTAATAATGCATATCTTTATGACACTGATAATGAAACCAGCTATATACCATTCCAAGGTTCCTATTTATGTATGAAACAATATTAATTTAATTTTTAAGTTCAAAGCCTAAAACAATATTTGTTAGGAAAAACATTTACATTTACATATATCACAAAGAAAAAACGCATTAAAATTCAGACATAAAGTAGCTGGTTTGTTATTAATGTAAAATCTTTTTAAGATAAGCATGTTTAATTCTAGTGATAATTTTTACAATTTACACAATAACCTTTACAACTATTTGATTTGCATACCTGTATATTTTAGGCATCCACAAGTGCAAAACCAAAGCAAGTCATACAAAATGCAAGAGTCCCTCATTCAGCACCTTCTAGTCCATCAAATAAACCAGTACCAAACCATTTAGGGTAAGTAAACAAACAAAGAAAAGATGCCAGTCTTTGCACAGAGTTCATAAGGGAATATAGGATTTTTGTTTAGGAAGGGGGGGTCATTATTTGGCCGGATTTCACAGTGCGAAAAATCTGGATTATCAAATGGTGAATGGTTGGCAGGCAGCAGGAGGGAAGAAATTTGTGTAACAGTTTTCTCAGCAGCTATTTGTCTACTTGTCACAGCCACTTGATATTTGTATACAGCATCAAAGTGGGGTCCCATAACGTGGGATTTGGTTTTAGGTCTGTTGCTCAACCACTTCCTGTTTAACAAAATCCGTCCATTTCTAACTTACATATTTTAATTTTAGTGTTTTTTACATGGAAGTTGTGCAAATAACATTATTTTGGCCAGTCTAAGCAGCAAAGCGCACAACTTTCCAAGCCTTCTATTTTTGCACCTTGAGGTTCAGTTCTCTGAAATACTTTTTTTCAGGGTCAGAAAATGTACTGATATGTGAATGCTTTATTGTCATTTAACATTTGATGGATTCATTACTTAATGGATCCGTCAAGCACTTACATCTTTTTAGTTTTCAAACTTAAGGTGATCACAGCATGATCAAGCAGCATGCTAAATCTTGTACCTTAGGGGATCAATATTTAATGATTCAATAATTTTCTACAAATCCAATAAATGATGACTGCCAAAGCATTTTTATGTCCCCCGCAACATGTTGCAAAGATATCTATAGCAGTCACTTTGTCACTATCAATTTGTGGCATCACCAAAATTTCCATCACAGTTTTCTGGGCACCTTCATTTTACAGCCTTTTGATATTTGGTATATAGGTTACTCCTAAAGTCATTTTGGTGTATAGCAATTTTATGCCCTTATATACTTTCTCTGAACCTAACATTTTAAGATTAAGGTGACATACCTGTTCCATGGAAACCAACAATTTTAGTCCTTTCATACAACTCATGGTTGACAATTAATCTTTTGATATTCATTATGATGAAAAATATTAAGCATAAAGTGACACAAGAAAATTCTTTGTTGATAACTTTGTGTGTTGGCAATAATGATTAAAACTGTTGCATCTTGACCTCTTTCAGAACCCCACCTAATAACACCTCAGACGAGAAAGCAGAATCTATGAAGTTTTCCTCTCCACAAATGCAATACTCATATTCAGCTCAATTCTCCAGAAGTCGCAAGCTATTTGAGAAAGGCCCCAATGGGGTAAGTAAAGGAATTTCAATTGCTTACATGCCTGTATCAAGTCAGGACCATTGTGGTTTTCAATTTCTCTGTTGTGTATTTGTCTTTTTTGTTATGCCCCCGTGACAACATGTTGGGGGCATTAAGTTTTACTCATGTCCATCCGTACGTCCATACGAATTTCCGTCAAGCTTTTTTCAGGAACCATACATGAGATAGATTTGAAACTTATTTTTTTTGTGTTTTATATTGATCATCCTAGTTTGGTAGTTTTTATAACATGTATCATCATTTAGAATTTACTTGTATTATTAGGGTCCTGCATCAAGGATGCCAAAGACCTTTGATTTTCACCTTTTCAGTCTGTCTGTTAGGGAGCCTATTGTTTACTTCATAGCGTCCCATGTCTTATTGATATCAACATTTCTATAATGCAGCAAAGAGGCACCAATGGGGTATTTGAGTGTCAAAAGTCTGAAATGGCAGCGACGAAACCAGAAAACAGGAACATAAACAGCACTAAGAAACACAAAACACAAAATCAACCGAACAGGAATCAACAAGGCAAACTCAAGTCGTAACAAAAGTGAACTCAGGTGCTCCGAAAGAGTAAGCAGTTCAGTATTCAGTCTATCAAATGGGGTTACTTCAGAATTATCAAAACCATCTCACTGTATATAATATTTTTACAATATCTTATTACAGGTTGAAGAACCTACAATCACTGAAGATTCCAAAAACATGATGCATTTCTCTATTTCTACCGAGTTCTTTCAATGGTGCTGTAAAAGATTTGCAGAACCTGTGATGTGTTTGTCCGAAGAAAAAGATCCAGAGAGCCTTTCACACTACGATAGAGACTTCAAATTTCGACGGAACCATTTGATCCGAGAGGAAGCAAAAGCTGAACAGATTAAAGCAGGTAGGAGATGTTTAAGGGTTATTGGACCTAGAGTTTTAATAAATGTGTAAAATGGTAGAAGGTAAATATGAAATAATTTGTAATCATGTTTTAAAGAAGTAAAGAAATGGAAAAGGCCTTTCAAACACCAGAATTCATTAAGAAAAGATTAAGGAAATTTGAACAAAACTCATAAAATGGCAATACTAAATTACAAATTTAGTCATGACTTAAGAATGAACAACAAACTTATTACTTATTACATTTGGGTATGGCATAACTATGTCACTTAAGATTTAATTTACTTCACAAGTATTTGTGAAACAGGTATTTATCATTTTAAAAAAAGTTAAAATCTCAGAACCTTAAATGTCTGAAAATATGTATGTTTTGTTCTCTTTCAGGATTAAATAGACTTGACGACCAAGTGTTTGTCAACAAAAACCAAGGAATTCCAAATGTAATCAAATTTCATCCCTATGAATCGTATATTGCTGTAGCTGAAAAAGAAAGTGTATGGTAAATATTGATATAAATGCCGTTAATTCAGTATAGAAAAGATGTTTTGATCTTTTGTTCATGTTGCGAAATGGTCGCTAATTACAGAAAGGTCAGAACAAAAAAAGATGAGTTCCAATGAGTGATGTTCCAGTTCATTGCTTTTCAAGATAATTCATGAATTATACAAAAAAATCATGTGACTTTATCAGTTTCTGAGTCAAACTTGTTTTTTACCCTGAAAACAATGATATCTGTCTTAACGGGAAATACATGTACTTCAATTGATTGAACAAATATTCTTACATGTGTAGAAATATTGCATTTTTATTATCTATTGCTCTTTGATGCACTGGAACTCATCATTCCAAGAAAAAATTGTATTGAAAGAACTTTCTCAGGATTCACGGCTATTTCCTTCAATCTTGAAACTGAATGATAGAGCATTCAAATATTATAAAAAATATCAAAAAAGGACATTACAAAAGCTGTAGATATAAAAGACAGACAGATAAAAAATAAAGGAAAACTGAAACTTTATATTTATTTCTCTCATTAAATTTTTAGTTTAAGATGCACAATTAGGTTACAATAATTTTTCAGTCTTTAAATGTATTTATGAAATTATACTTTTCTCAGCTCAAAGAAAGCAAGTATAATGTCTATTGTTTTCACTCAATATATTTTTTTAACTAAGTTTTATCCATCTTTTTTTTCAGTTTTTGGGACTGGGAGCAAGGTACACGGTTAAGCAGTATACAAAATGAGAATTTTAGGACATCTAAGATTTGTACAATGGAGTTTATAAACCCCCACGACAATACACTTCTACTATGTGGATCTGGTGAGTTAGTTACAGCTAGGTAGAAGTCAAAAGTTACAGGACATGTAGTTTTTGGTCTGTTTATTAGATCATCAATTGCACCTCAGGTTTATGTTCATGTTTTATTCACTGAAAAAAAAAGATAAAAAAAACACAACACAATATAAAAAAAAATACAAAACGAAAATGCAAGTCTAAATACCAACCATAATGAGAACAACACATTAAAAGCAAAACTTTACAATTTCATCAGATATATGCATCCCTTAGAATATGAAGAAAATCCATGGTCTTAGGAGGTGTATTTGCTGGTTTTATATAGAGTGATTATAATATCATTTTTGGCTAGATTTCACAGTGTGATAAATCCTGGTCATAAACTGGTTAATGTCAGACAGGCGAGGAAGAAATTTTTGTAACGGTTATCTCAACAACTACTTATCACAGCCACTTGATATTTGGTGGGGTCCCATAACAGGGATTCCATTAAAGGTCTGTCGCTCACCTACTTCCTGTTTAACAAAATCTCTCCATTTTTGACTGTGACAGATATTTCTTTCAGATGATGGAGCAGTACGGGTATGGAGGAACTACTTATCTGAGACAAAACCCAAAGAATTAGTATCAGCATTTCAAGCTATTACAGACCTTATCCCTTTAAGTAAAGGTAATGGTAGTTAATGCACAAATGTCTGCCAATACTGTGGTTTATTACCTCACCTGACCCGAAGGGTCATGTGAGCTATTGTCATCGTTAAGCGTCTGTCATCGGTCTGTCCGTCGTCTGTCCGTCGTCCTTCCGTAAACTTTTCTTCAAACATCTTCTTCTCTGAAACCACTGATGGGATTGCTTTGAAACTTTGTACACTTGATTTTTAGGATGTCCTTTACCAAGTTTGTGAAATTTGTGAACATCGACCAACCAACATGGCCGCCGTTACTAAAAATAGAACAGGGTGGTCAGACCTTATAGCTCAAAAAGTATAACAGGTCGGGTTTTCTAGATTTCGTTTGACCTATTAATCAATCAAAATTGTAAAAGATTGACCTTTCAAATGGGGAAAAATGGTAAAACTTTTTCGTCGGTTTGATAGAAAAGTTCCCTATCTTTTTTTTAAACATGTATTCTTTAACTTCCTCGCTCATATTTCTCAAATACCAAATATCATTGGTTTTAAACGTTATTTTGTTTTAACATGGGTAAATTCTCCTTATAAAGTAATGTTATGTTCAACTTATTGACTTCTAATTTATTAAGTGTATTGGTCAATGGACAATCAAAAAGGTAAACATGGCCATAAAATCTCCCTACTTGTGAAAGCTGTTTGGGTGAAAAAGTGTTTCTTTAATATGTTTATTTTTAATATGACATTAATACAAATACAACAACCAATTTTTTCACCGCTCATTTTAAAGATTTGTTTTGCGAGTCATGTTATATTTATATTTTTCAAAAGCACGTGTTGGCTATCGTATTTATTTATACTATCTCAAAAACTATTGGTTAAAAGTTTGACGAAAACATTTTCCTTAAAAGGTAAAATCTTCGACCTGTATAAGAGATAGAGAAAATCCGAAACAACCATCCTTTTTCAGCATTAAAAGCTCTACAAAACTCTTCATTGAGTCAAAGTTGTGGGATGACTCATTATAGGAGTTATTTCCCCTTAATCATCAAAATTGACCATTTTCACAGTTTTTGGACTTTATATTGAAAACTGTAAGTGCTAGAGGAAAAGTTAGCATTGCAAAATTGTTCAGCTTATTGAGATCTACAAAAATGATCTCGGGGCTGTTCCAGGAAAACATACATGGGACGGGGGGAAGGCACTTTTCTGAGGGGATAACCACCCATAGAGGCAATTTTAAAAATATATGCATATTTCAATTGATTTGATAGAATATTTTGGACCCAGGGATAGCAGTGAATTAATTTGCCTTCCCCCCGTCCCATGTATGTTTTGCTGGAACAGCCCTCAGGGTCAAAATTGTCAGATCAACCGTTTAAGGGTTATCCCCCTTTAACTGATTTTTCTATCAATTTTAACTAATTTTTAAAAATCTTTTTCTCTGAAACCACTGATGGGATTGCTTTGAAACTTTGTACACTTTATCTTTAGGATGTCCTCTACCAAGTTTGTGAAATTTGTGAACATAGACCAACCAACATGGCCACCGTTACTAAAAATAGAACAGGGTGGTCAGACCATAGTTTTTAGCTTATAGCTCAAAAAGTATAAGAGATAGAGAAAATCCGAAGCAACATTCCATCATTAGCATCACAAGCTCCCCCTTTAAGTGTTTGCAATCAGTTTTAACTTGTTTTTTTTTTCAAATGGAAAGCTTTGTAACTTTGTATTCTTGGTCTTAAAGTGTTTTCTATCCTAACTTGTTTCTTTAATGTTACTTACCAAAGTACATGTAGACCATGTTGCACACTAGGGTAAGAGGCTTTAGCAAAAGAGGTCAGGTGAGCGATTCAGGCTCCTGGGAGCCTCTAGTTTGTATACATAGGTATCAATTTTTTGTGGTTTTAATGGAAGGCTTTGAAAATTTGATACCCCTACCAAAAGGAATTTAACATTGATATGTACATGTATATATGCTGCACTCTTCAGAGCCACAAATTGATGAATCCACAAGCATTTCAATTTTCATCGAAACATGAAAATCTGTACCCACCAAAATTAATGAAACACAGAAAGTATGGTCTATTCAGATGCTAGAAATATTTATAATAATGTTGTTGTTGCATAAATGGGTCATGATTAGAATATGTAATTGTGTTCAGGACAGTGGTGTTAATGTGAAAGTTATGAATTCCCTCAATTTTGATCATCATGAGAAGCCACTCAAAAAAAAGGGAAAAAAATGAAGTACAAGCAGATGATTTATATTTCAAGTCCCTATAAAACATGAAATTCTAAACAATAAAAAAATGTCACTGTTCAGCATGATGGTGCATTTACCCGTTTTATGAATTTTGCAATGAGAAACACTTTGATTTTTACAGTAACAATTGTATATGACAGTTTTACAACCTCTCATTAAGAATTTAATATATTTATTGACTAACATAAAAATATTTGTCTAAATATGATGAAAACAGCCTATACTATATAAACACAAAACTACGCCAATATGTAATTTATCCGTCCAATATGGATATTGGACGGATACCGCCAGTCCAATATGGCATATTGGACTAGTCAATATGGCATGTCAGCCATATTGGTCAGGTTAGTCAATAATGGTATAATTGTGTAAAGTTATCCATATTGGCTGAGTTATTGGTCCTCGGCTAGCCAAATTGGACTTCGGCTTCGCCTCAGTCCAATATGGATAGCCTTGGACCAATAACTCAGCCAATATGGAAAACTTTACGCAATAATACTATGTTATTGCATATTCAGGTTACTTAAATCTATTCATATTTTAGGTTCTGGACTAGTGTTAGACTGGGACCAAAGATCTGGTAGACTTCTAGCATCAGGGGATGTCAGATACATCAGGGTTTGGGATACAACCACAGAACTTAAACTACAGGTATAACAACGAAGATTTTACATTCAAATGAATACTGGTATCTCATAATATCGTGGTAGGTAGCTACGTAGAAACAGTGACGTCACAGTTGAATATTTGGTTGAAATGAACGTAAATACCACGATATAATGAGAATGGGGGATATATTCTTTATATTCTTTTGCAACAGTCATAATAAAACATGGATTAGCTAGTGATTGGTTGGGACAAACAAGCTGCTGCGTTAATAGCATAAGGAGATGTTAGATAACTTGGGGTTTTCCTAACCTTAATAATTCTTACAACAGATTTAATGAAGGCCTACTCATTACAAATGCTAAGCCAATATTATTACTGAATAAAACTAAATTGCCCTTTTTTCAAGGCTGATTATTAAAAGTTATTGACATCTACTTCATGATTTATAGAATCATTGCAGTTTTGTATTTTGTCTTCAGGACATCCGGATAGGTGCCAACAGTAATGTGTAACTAGTCTTGCTTGAGACACTGAAGACAAAACACTAGTCATTGCTAGCCATCTCATTAAATGTCATATTTTGGTTGTTTTTGTTACAGGACATCCCAACAGGTGCTGACAGTTGTGTAACCAGTCTTGCATCAGACACAGAAGACAGGACTTTAGTCATTGCTGGTTGTGGTGATGGTACTGTCAGACTTTATGATAGGAGACTGGCTCCTACTGAATGGTATGTTTATTTTTGGCCTGATTTCACAGAGTGAAAAATCTGTGATATAAAATGCAATGTCGGGCAGCCGGCGGGCGGGGAAGAAATGTTCATATCAGTTTTTGTCTCGCCTGTCGCAAAAGGCGAGACTTAGGTATGGTGATTCCGGCGGCGGCGGCGTCCACAATTGGTTAAAGTTTTTGCTCAAGTCTGTTTTGTGTGAACTAGTTACGTTACACCATTGATATTTGGTATGCAGTTGCATCAGCATCAGTACAGATCAGTTTTAAAAGGATTTCACCTGTATGCTCCTGCAGTCACGGTCTACTGACTTTGAAATTTTACACTGATTTGGCCGAGGTTAACCTTTTTTCTTAAGTCTGTTTAACATGAAGCAGTTATGTTACACCATTGATATTTGGTATGCAGTTGCATCAGCATCAGTACAGATCAGTTTTAAAAGGATTTCACCTGTATGCTCCTGAAGTCACGGTCTACTGACTTTGAAATTTTACACTGATTTGGCCGAGGTTAACCTTTTTTCTTAAGTCTGTTTAACATGAAGCAGTTATGGTTCACCATTGATATTGAGTATGCACTTGCATTAGCATTAGTACAGATCAATTTCAAAAGCATTTCATCTGTATGCTTCTGCAGTCACGGTCTTCTGACTTTGAAGTTTTACACCGATTTGGCCGAGGTTAACCTTTTTTCTTACGTCTGTTTAACATGAAGCAGTTATGGTACATCATTGATATTGGGTATGCACATGCATTAGCATCAGTACAGATCAATTTCAAAAGTATTTTATCTGTATGATCCTGCAGTCACAGTCTACTGACTTTGAGATTTTACACTTTTTCACTTTTTACTTATGTCATGAGTGTTTTATATAAAGCAGTTATGGTTCACCATTTATATTTGGTATGCAGCTGCTTAAGCATCAGTTAAGATCAGTTTAAGGAGGATTTTTACTTCATTTTATACTGTGTCCAGTTGCGACAGGCGAGACATGTCTCTGTGTTAACAGTTTATCTCAGTTACTACTTATTGCAGCCACTTGATGTTTGGTATACAGCATCAGGGTTGGGTCAAATAACTTGGGATTTGATTTCAGATATGTCACACAGTTACTTCATGTTAAACAAAATCTAGCCATTTTCAACTTTGACAGATCTTCCAAGTTTTTACTTTGTGCCCTGAACAAGGAAAAGTAGGTCTAGGACTGATCATTCCAGCTACTCTTTTTATGTCGCCTGCAACGTGTTGCAGAAGCGACATATAGGGGTTACTATGGCACTATCCGTCGTCTTGCGTCGTCCTGCGGCGTCACAAAAATTTCCGTCACAGTTTTCCAGGCAACTACATGTCACAGCCTCTTGATATTTCGTATGTAGCTTCATTACATAGTACTATAAGGTGTAAAGCGATTTCATGCCCGAAAAATAACTACTTCCTGTTTGACGAATACTTAACATTTTATATATAATGGAAATAGATGCCAAATTTTCGTCGCAGTTTTCCAGGCAACTACATGCCACAGCCTCTTGATATTTGGTATATACCTTCATCTCATAGTACTTTAAGGTGTAAAGTGATTTTATGCCCAAAAAATAACTACTTCCTGTTTGACGAATACTTAAAGTTCTATATAAAATGTGCATATGCCAAATTTCCTGCGGCGTCACAAAAATTTCCGTCACAGTTTTCCAGGCAACAACATGTCACAGCCTCTTGATATTTGGTATGTAGCTTCATTACATAGTACTATAAGGTGTAAAGCGATTTCATGCCCGAAAAATAACTACTTCCTGTTTGACGAATACTTAACATTTTATATAAAATGTGCATATGCCAAATTTTCGTCGCACTTTTCCAGGCAACTACATGCCACAGCCTGTTGATATTTGGTATGTAGCTTCATCGCATAGTACTATAAAGTGTAAAGGGATTTTATGCCTGAAAAATAACTACTTCCTGTTTGACGAATACTTAATGTTTTATATATAATGGACATAAATGCCAAGTTTTCGTCACAGATTTCCAAGCAACTACATGCCACAGCCTCTTGATATTTTGTATGAAGCTTCATTGCATAGTACTATAAGGTGTAAGGCGATTTTATGCTCGAAAATTAATAACTTCCTGTTTGGCGAACAAACATACATACGCAGGCGACATACGCCTTCCGGGGAAGGCTCCATCTAGTTTCCCTCTGGCATAAAATATATTTTTCATTTATCATGTTTATTGCTCACTTTTTTATTGGAAGCCATTTTGGATAAATATTTATAAATTGACTCTCAACCAGAGAAATGAATTGAAACTGAAAAACTTACAGTTTTAATAATGGTTAGCTTTAAATTATGATCAGGCACAAAAACTTATTTAGTACAGAAAATTGGTTACATAAGCTAGCATAAAAATGGCTTAATTTATTTCATAGATTTAAGAAAATATGAAGTTTTCCTCAAGCAATTCAAGTAAAATTTGAGTCTTTTAAGTGCTTATTCCTTGATCTTTTCCATGAATAACCAAATATATCAAGATTGATTTCTATTTCAGTCGAGTAATGACCCTCAGAGAACATCCAAGATGGGTGGTCAAAGTTCATTTACAGGGAGGCTCCGAAGGGAAAATTGTTAGTGCAAGGTAGGTTAAGGAAAGTTAATTTTTAATTCAATCATTTTTGTTTGCCTCAGAAGTCTACTTGATATGTTTTATGTTTCTTTTAATAAATGCTTTTATTGTGGCCAGTTTTGGAATTTAAATGTATTCAACCATTTAGCATGCAATTTTGCTTGTAGTATTTAAAAACTGAAACTTTTTCTCTAATCTGATAAGATATTTTATTGTTTTTGTAAGTATTTAAAACCTTTAGAGATAAACTACTCTCAATTATCAGGGTACAAAGCTAAAGTAATTGAGAATAGATTCTCTTGAAGTAGAACAGCCAGTTTCTTTTCCAAGTTAAACATATGGTAATTTGCAATATTGGGATTCAGAATTACTTGAAAAACATTTAAATGCAGTTCTGAAAGATACTTTTTTAGAAGAGGGCAATTCTTGTAGATAAGCTTTGCACATTTTCCTTTCTTTACAGTTATGCTAAAAATGATGTTTAGTTTTGAAACAGTTTAATATCATTTCCTCTTCTATTTAGTAATGCTGGTGATGTGAGGTTTTGGGATCCACGATTTACAGAATCTGTTAGAACACTGAATCTCCAGCAAGGATTAACAGCAGTAGACATACATCAACATGCTGGGGTTATAGCATGGTATGTTTTTCCTATTCAAGAAAAAAAATTAAAATAAATTGTATTTTGAATGTTTAATTTTTTACACAAACACTCACACATAACATCTTTTGTTATTCTTCTAAACATAGAAACTATTTTAAATAATGTGTATGCTGATTAACCTCTGTGATTCACCTTAAAATCTTAAATTAATACACTGACAAGAAACATGACTCAGAGTTTTTATGCAGCAAAAATCGCCAGCTTGTGTAGATAAAAAAATGCTGATGAAACTACAGCATGAAAATGAGTTTTTGTACATTTAATTTTCACTGTTTTACATAATCAAAGATAGCAAAATTTCAGGCGACAATCAAAACGAGCTAATGATACATGTACAAATTTTCTCTTAAAATAACTCACCAGAGGGGCTACTGCCAATTAATTTGAAAGTCCAAAGTAAAATAGAATGTGAAAAGCTCTAAACCAAAAGTATCAAACATCTATGGTGCCAAATGAACGAATTATAACATCTTCAGTCACTGTTTCTTTATCCAGTGGCTCCATCAACCAAATAATTGGAGTATACAATCCTAATGGTGATAATCTAAGTACCATCAAATACCACGAAGGTTTCCTTGGACAGAGAATAGGATCTATCAATTGTCTTTCATTTCATCCTCATAAAGTAAGTACTCTTAACACAGTAAGTGTTGTCTTACTACTTTTCATAGATTTAAGGTCAGGGATTTTGGGTGAAATCAAAATGCCAGTGATTAAGATGAATACACAGGGAAATTTTGTTCACGTGAAATTCACATGAAATTCACGTGAAATTCACGTGAAAAACTTAACGTGAATTTCACGTTAAACGAGCAATTTAACGTGAAGTTCACGTGAAAAAAATCACGTGAATTTCACGTGAAAAAATGTTCTCAACATTTTTATGTTCTATACTTTTCATGCAATTCTACAAATATTTAGGAAAAAATTCTCATTTTCCGAATTTTCATGTGAAATTCACGTGAAAAAGTTAACATGAAATTAACGTGAGGTTCACATGATATTAACGTGAATTTCACATTAAATGGCTCGTTTAACGTGAAATTCACGTGAATGTTTCACGTGAAATTCACGTTAACCCTGATTTCACGTGAACAAAATTTCCCTGTGTACATATAAGATGAATAGAAAATAAAACTGAATACAAGAAATTAAGCACTCCTTGGTTAAAATCGTAAAAGTATGAAAATAAATGCCCTTAGAAATATACCTAAGATTGCTGACCGTATTTTACAAAAAATGAAGATAAAGGTAATAACAAAATTACCAAACTTGAAGAATCAATCTCAATGTCCAAGAGAAAAGACAAAACATGGAAGACACACCAGAAAAATTATAGAATCCCAATGGTCCTGACTTTATACAGGCAAATCAAATGAAATGGTAGTTTAGCAAAGACAGAACAAGGGAATTGGGATAACAAATTCTTTAACTCTTACAACAATATTGTGCCCATAAGTGTTTGACATTGATTGCTTTTTAAATGGTACTCTAAATATTAAATAAGTTCATATGGCTAGATTAAATGAAAACAAATAAATTAGATTTGGTTGCTTGCAGTCATGTATATATATTTTCTCTTGCAAGCCAACATTTAATTATTCATTTACAATACAAAATAAATAACAATACAAACATATCTTTCTTCACAGTTGTCATTGATAACTTCTATATCAGACATGATATATGTACGCTTCACTGCCGATCGTTACTGCAAGCACCTTCGATAATGAATAGAAAACTTGAAACCTTTATATACCATTTAAAAAACATTTACCCACCAAAATAAAACTCGTGACATGGTAGCTCTGTAGAGCATAGCTAATAAAATGAAATTAAAGTATCTAAATTTTGATCAAGAAATTGCCATATTCAAACGCAAAGAAATAATTTTTTCTTGGTGCATGCTTTATTGCTGTTTTACTTTTCTTTGAGTATTCTCTTCTTTGAGTGAATAGAAGAGAGATTTTGGTACCATAAAAACAGATTCAACACACCACTTCTATTATAATGCCAAAATTGCCAAAAAATATTCTTATAATATTTATCTATTTTATACACCTGACCCCATTAATATTTCAGGTAAAATTAGCAGCTGGTGGCAATGATTCATTTATCTCAGTATATTCAACAGCAGTGCGGCCTAGGTGATGACAAATACACATTTAGATTACACAACATACATGTGAAGACTTCTGGGTAAAAGCAGGTTACCCAAAGTGTAGACTGGTACCTTGACTATTAGAAAAGAATAACAGCTGGTATGGGATGAAGTCGAGATTAAATTGATTGGCTGAACATGCTGAATTTTCTAAAATTTGAAGAAGTCAAAAAAGACCAATTGCCAAATTTTTAAGAGATACTCGTACCACTAGCTAAGACATCAACAGCCCCTTTATCAGGCATAACATTTAAGACCAAGAAATACATGTATTCCCAAAACATCATTACAAGAAAAGACTAATATCAAAATATTCATGTGATATTCCAGCAAAGAATATTGAAATGAATATTCAGCTCCTGTGTATGGCATCACACTGACGACCAAGACGGCCAGCAGTGTCAGAGGATTTTGTGAGGCCAGACTAAAGCATAAATGTGTCAATGTATAGCATTCATCAAATACTATTCTACATATTAACTTTAAATGTTGACAATAAATTATATGGCAATAAAAGACGAGAATATGACAGAATGCTGTGAAATCAAAACCAAAGTCAGTTTTTACCCCAAAAACTTCTAGACCTGTACCAGTTCTTTACTTAAATATTGAAACAGAGAGTCAATTTGTATTGGTCTAGTACATATGATATAACCGGTGATGTAATAATAATTATCTTGCTTTAAAGATGAGAAATGCATCAATTAAATTGCCATGATTGGATACAAGATATTTTTTAAAATGTTGAAGTTTTGAAATACTAAATTTTACTTTTATTTCAATATATCAATGAACTAAATGCAATGCTTATTATGAAACAGGAAATTTAAAGAATATTTAACCATAGAATTAAGAATTCATTAATAAAATAGGCCGTAATTATAAAATGCTGTAAGAAGGATGAAATAAAATATTATGTAAATGTACTAATAATTTTATTTAGATGTAATTCCATATATTTTAAAAATCGATCAGTTGTATATGTCTACAGATTCCCCAACTTTAGTGATTTATTTTATTTTATATTTCTGACTTTCAGAAATGTATTTACCTTTCTTTACCTCCTAACTTATGAATCGTCATGTTTTAGTGCATTTATTATGTTTATGAATATGTAAAACAGGGTTCCCAAATGTGTTATGGTTTTGTTTTGTATGGTTTATTTTTGTAGATATTTGCAGATTATCATGATGAACTATATATGATATAGATATTCCCCTTGAATACATATACAAAAATAACAACGTTGTGAATGATCGTCTTCAGTGCTCTTGGAATATTTAAAAATAATCCTAAACAAAATTTCCTTCAAATTGCTTAACTCAGAAAGCATAGTAGATAGGAAAAATCTGATGGATCTTGGGCTTTTCAGGATACAGAAGAGAGTTTGATTGCTATAAGACCAGTTGAGGCCCAATCTCCTGGGACCCTCTTTGATTTGTAATAAGACTTTTCTTGTCATTTAGGTTTTAAACCATATGGTTGAGAAAAGATTGTTCTAATTTTAATGATGAATGATTATTATCAATAAAAATCAAGAATAATAAAGTATTCATATACATCAAGGCAAAAACTACTTATATTTTATCATTTTTGTCATGTTAAAGCAGTTTTTCTTGACTTTGTATGTATGTAACACCAGATAATTTTTGCTTGTTTGATTGATTTAAACTTTGGTTTGAATGTGTTAAATGTTATAAACTTCCCTGTATTAGGCCATATCAAATTAATATGTAGATTCTCATCCCCACCCACACCAACTTATGGCTTGATCACATCTGTGGATCGGACATATAGATTTACGGTTTACCCTTGGTCATCAGTAACACTTTGGTTAAGTTCTTAGTTAAAGATCATTGCTTGGATACTAGATGTGGGGGGTCAAAGATAATTCACCCCCAAATGGGTTTTGGATAGGGCTACACCACCCACTGGAAAAGAGGTCACTATGACCAATATTTTATGCATGAATGACTTTGGTTAAATACTTTGTTAAGGTCCATAACTTGGATACTAGATGTTGGGTGTCAATTATATTTCACCACTAGATGTGTCTTGGGTAATGTGATACCACCCACTAGAAACTAGGTCTTTGTGACCTATATTTTACGCATGAATGACTTTGATTAAGTTCTTATAGAAGATAACGTGATGTGGAATAAGTGTATGCGACGCAACCTACAAAATTTGATAATTTGAAAAACCACAAATGCCTCCCACCCCAATATTTTCATCATGTGGTCCTAATATTTTAATCATATGACGCAGATATTTAATCATATGGGGATGAGAATCTATTAATTAACTGGATGTGGCCTTATGATATAGTGCATGATGAAGAGTCTAGGTTGTTTTATGGGTATTGTAAAAATTTTGTTTGATGTATGAAATTAATCTGTTAATGATGCAGAAATTTTTATATGCAGATATTCAGAAGTAATGTCTTTCAAAAAATGAAATTTATAAAAGATTAATTTTTGAAGATTTTGCTTTTCTTATGATGTTCTGAAAATTTAAATTTTTCATCTAAACTATCCAAGAAAAAAACCAACAAATATAATGATGATTTATAAAGTTTGTGAAAAATACTTTAGCAACTAAAGTAGGAGTAAGATGGTGTTTTTTGTGATATCTGGTTGTGGTTATAAACTACAGTTGAATACAAAATTAAGATTATAGGCCATTTTTGTCGGCTGGTAAGATATGAACATGTCAGTTTTAACAAAATGTTTTTAGGAGAGGAGGGGTTCAAACCTTCAGAATACCTCTTTTGATATGCCAATTCTAGCTAGGAAAAGCATTAAGTAAATTTAAAGTAAAAATTATATGTGAATTTTTGAAATAAGCCTTTTCAGTCACATCTTACAATATCTAGATGACAAATTTAATCAGAACTTTGTGCATTTTGTCTACAATAATTTTTAACTATCTGATTGTATATATGGTTGCTATGTTACAATTTTATTGTTTGTGTGGTTGCTATGTTGTGATTTAATTGTTAATTGTATGTTTTTTTTGACGAGCATGTTAATTATTCTTGTATAGTCATGATTTAATGGAGTGTGTATGAAAGTAGGAGTATTGTTATAAAATGAAATGCATATATATAATTCATGAATTTTAAGGATTTATTTAAGTGTCATTTTAACATATAATGTTATGATTGTACCATTATAATAATGCATTAAGTTTTGACATAAAAGCTATCAATTTTCTACATCTTATTTTTGTTCCATTGATTGGGTAGGTTGTACATCTATCTATATGTCTCTAATTTGCAGTTCCTCTATCATGACTGTTTCAAAAGTATTAAATACAAAAGTGGTATGGCCTGGGTAGGTAAATGGTCTAAGGCACTGGTTCAAATACCACACACTAGGTTTTTTCGGTACCTGCCTAAAGTTTCCAGTTTCCTCCAGGTATTTTGGTTTCCTCCACCATTGATATCAACTGCCTTATATGGCCCCAGTGCATGGAAAAGGGCGTTAACCCTAGCATACACATACCAGAGTGGATATCAATATAATGGTTAGTTTGGTTATGCTGTTTATTCATATTTCAACAAGAAAATTTCTCATCAGCAGCATTTTAATCAAAACATTGGAATGTCTTGAAAGTATTAAGAAAATTACTTGTACCAAAAAAAAAAAGTTCCTCTTATGACTGCTTTAAAAATGAAGATAATTTTACATTTTTTTGTGTGAACATAATGCCAATAAGCATTATTTGGCATTTATCAACTTTTAAAATGTTTTTGCCATATTCTCAGATTTAAAGGAAAAGGGGCATTCATAAATCTATTTCTTGAACCAAAACAGAACAAGGAGACAAACAAAGATGAACATAGGAACAGACATAGAAAACAACTTAACTACAATCAGTTACACATTCTCTCTTTAAATGAAAGGAACCTTAAATTCTGAAGGGTGAGCATAACACATCCATAAAAATGTCAATAAGTGTTTGATTATGTCATATCAGAAGTTTCGATAGGGTCAGCATTTCCTTCTTGTTGCCTTGTCAATAAGTGTTTGAATATGTCATATCTGTAAAAGAATGGCAATACAATTCTGTGACAAACATACATCTGTGTTCATCTGAGAGAATATTTATCTATGAGTACATATAATGTCATATACCTGTATGTTAGTCTTATATACAGCTCTATGATAATGACTTTTCTTGAATAAATAGAGCAACCAAAGAAAACTATGTGTGTCAGAGGTTAAAAAAAAAACTATATATCACATGTTCTAAAAACAACTCAAACTGAATTTAGCTCTGAAATTCATTGATAACAGCTTAACTGGCGATTAGAGAGGGAAGGATCAACCTTACAGAAATTTTGAATTTTGGGGAGGAAATGCAAGTATAGTCAAACTTCAAACAATCTGTTGTGTCCTTATTTCTCATCACTTTGTGTTAGTTGTCATCTTTAGAAATAATCCAAAAATATTTAGATTGTTGCTTTGAAACTTTACATGCTTCACCTATATGTATATGATGTCAACTTCAAAGATTGCACAAACGGTGAAAGTCATATAAACATCTCACATAGAACAGGATGGTCAGACTGGTTTTTAGCTTGGAAACAAACAAAAAATATATACATGTACATAGGATAGATAGGACAAAAACAAATTCAACATCTCAGCTTCATCGCCAAAAAGCTCAATAAAACTCTCCAATGGTCAGAAAACCCCTTGTAAGGGTTATGGTCAATTAAAGTTTAAAGTAATGTTTTTCCTGGTCTTCTTTTGCCTAAAGAATATAAAATTTCAAAGAAAAACTTTTGCTTGCTAATTTTATTTGAAAGAAGTTAACAGATGACCATTAAATGATTTTGATAATTCTTTTTTACAACGGTTTCCTCATTAATTCAGTCATCTAAAAGTTCTATATCTTGATTCATTAGAATTGTACAAGGGGATATATTTGGGCCTTAAAATAGACCATCACTGATGGTTTTTTTTTCAATGGCAGGAAACTGATAGAAGCACAACAATTTTTTTTTATCAAAGTAAAGCAATAATAAATGGCAACATCAATTCAATATCTAATATCAGTTTCAAAATAACTTGCAGTAAAATCATCTTGATCTTGTTCAAACAATGCACTCATAGAAAGTTTATTTTTTATTACATCGACTTTCTATGCATATTTGACCATATTTGCTTATATCCTATTCTGTTTCTTGGACAAAACATCATATATATTTAATTGTGATTAATAAAAGCTTTCACATTGTTCACCTTGATCACACTTTTTACATTATAAATCTTGTTACTGCCATTATGCGAAAATGTGGGTCTTGGGTTCTTCGACACTAACATGCTGTTTCCTTGAGCAAGACTTGTTATGGTTTGAAAAAAAGTGTCAACATTCCATATATTGTGGTTAGGCGGTGGTTGTTGGGGGGGGGGGCTTTGTTTTTCTTTAAAATGTATTTTTTTATGTTGAGAGGTTTCCTCGGCACGTACTGAGTTGTAAAATTCCGGCTCAGGAGTAAGTTGTCACTCTATAATACTAGTATACCATCAAAATTTATTGGTACGGCATTGATTGAATTTAGAGAGAAAAAATCTACTTATTAATGGAATCCATCAGAGGTTTTAGAATTAACAGAGTAGTTTTTATATTAATATTGCCCCTACCCACCTCTCCCCTTTTCCTGTGGCTCTTCAAAATTTGCCGGTCCTTTGTGTCCCATCCCACCCCCATATTTCATTTATCATCATCATCATTTCATGTTCATTTTATCATCCTTTTCATGTTCAACCTATATAGCGTTGCACGGGCGTAAAACACCAACTCACTCACTCACTCACGCATATAGGTTTAAAACTTGATTTGATAATAAAAGAGTATGTTCGAATTTCAAATTCGAGACAGCTTAAAAAGATTTTTGACACAAGCCGCCTTTGGTGGACTATCCATCCACATTTCACAAGAAATTTAATTTATTTTCAAAAGCAAACTAAAATAAATTACAGTAACAAAAACATTATACCCCTTTGGTCCCAAATTAATGGTATCTTCTACCTTTCACTTTTGCTCCTTTTGGCCCCTAGTAGCAATTAGGGGAGGGAAGTGTTGCAAAATTAACATTTAATTTTGTTAATTCACTACAAGAATTTATTTGCAAAAAATAAAATTGAAATCAGACAAAAAATAAAAAAGTTTCAATTTTGGCCCCTTTGGCCCCTATTTCCAATATAGGGTGGGGGTAAAGCAATGATTAATCCTCCATTTTCTTTTCACCACTTGACAAGACTTAACTTGCAAAAAACATCAAAATCGGACCAGAAATAAAAAAGTCAAATTTTTTGCCCCTTTTTCACGGGGTAGAATGTCTACGGCAAAAACTGTTCCGGTGTTACATACTAGTTTTTCCCCCTACTCATCTTTCCCCCCGGAAAAATCAGTATATACTGAGATTTCCCCCCGGAAATATCAGTATATACTGAATCTTCCCCCCTAAAATTTGGGTAGGAAAAATGAGTATATACTAGATTTTCCCCTTTTCGCAAACCCATACTGATCTTTCCCCCTTCATATTAAGGCTCCGTTTAGTCTTGCTTGATTTAAAGTTATATTTTTTATCACTATGTCAATGTTTCACTTCTAATAATGCACTTTGAGAAAAAACTTGATCTATTTGCAAGAATTGTTATCAAATTCATTTTATTTTTCTGGTTTAAACTTTAAATTGTATTATGATAGTCTAATTAAGCCTTTTGTTTCATAATGTGACATATTAGAAAAAACATAAACATCGATTAGAGTTAAAATTTAAAAAACTAGAAAATGTGTCTATGAGCCACAGGATGGCCCTCCCGTTCTTGAAATATCATTGACCCTTAATGTGTATTACCTGGGATATGGACCTTTACCAAGAAATTGATCAAAAGTGTTCATGTGTAAAATATAGGTCGCTGTGACCTGGTGGGTGGTGCCATGTTACCAAGACTCATCGAGTAGTGAAATATTATTGACCCCTAACATGTAGTATTCAAGAAATGGACCTTAATCAAGAACTTTACCAAAGTCATTCATGCATAAAATATACGTCACAGTGACCTCATTTCTAGTGGATGGTGTCACCTTACCCAAGACACATCTAGTGGTGAAATATCATTGACCCCCAACATTTAGTATCCAAGTTATGGACCTTAACCAAGAACTTAACTGAAATCGTTCATGCATAAAATATAGATCACAGTGACCTAATTTTTAGTGGGTGTTGTAGCCCTACCCCAGACCCATCTACTGGTGGAATATCATTGACCCCCAACATCTAGTATCCGAGTAATGAACCTTAACCAAGAACTTAACCAAAGTCATTCATGCGTAAAATATAGGTCACAGGGACCTAATTTCTAGTGGGTGGTGTCACCTTACCTAAGACACATCTAGTAATGAAATATCATTGACCCCCAACAGCTAGTATCCAAGATATGGACCTTAACCAAGAACTTAACTGAAGTCGTTCATGCATAAAATATAGGTCACAGTGACCTAATTTTTAGTGGGTGTTGTAGCCCTACCCCAGACCCATCTACTGGTGAAATATCATTGACCCCCAACATCTAGTATCCGAGTAATGAACCTTAACCAAGAACTTAACCAAAGTCATTCATGCGTAAAATATAGGTCACAGGGACCTAATTTCTAGTGGGTGGTGTCACCTTACCTAAGACACATCTAGTAATGAAATATCATTGACCCCCAACAGCTAGTATCCAAGATATGGACCTTAACCAAGAACTTAACTGAAGTCGTTCATGCATAAAATATAGGTCACAGTGACCTAATTTTTAGTGGGTGTTGTAGCCCTACCCCAGACCCATCTACTGGTGAAATATCATTGACCCCCAACATCTAGTATCCGAGTAATGAACCTTAACCAAGAACTTAACCAAAGTCATTCATGCGTAAAATATAGGTCACAGGGACCTAATTTCTAGTGGGTGGTTCCACCTTACCTAAGACACATCTAGTAATGAAATATCATTGACCCCCAACATCTAGTATCCAAGTTATGGACCTTAACCAAGAACTTAACCGAAGTCGTTCATGCATAAAATATAGGTCACAGTGACCTAATTTTTAGTGGGTGGTGTAGCCCTACCCAAGACCCATCTGGTGGTGAAGTATCATTGACCCCCAACATCTAGTATCCGAGTAATGGACCTTAACCAAGAACTTAACCAAAGTGTTACGGACGGACGTACGGGACGGACGGACGTACGGGACGTACGGACGTACGGGACGTACGGACGTACGGACGGACGGACAAGGGTAAAACTATATGTCCGATCCACATACGTGGTCGGGCCATAAAAATCAATACAGGCACTGTAAACGAAGCTTTCAGAAATAAATAAAATACAAAAATAGCTTTTTTGTCTCTCCCAAGAACTAAACATTCTACGTAAACAGATACGCGACAGTCCTGAAAACGCATCCCACCATTTGAGACTCCTACCTATAGCAGAATACCAAATATCGAAAGCCTACAAATAACAGTTGCTGAATACACGAACTGTGACGGACGCAAAAACGGACGGACGCCTGTGCATTTCTATGATCTCGGTCCCGTTATTTGGACACTCAAAGCAACACTATTTGTGCAATCGTTTTTGTAGTAGTGGTTCAACAGTAATATTATAGCATTTAAGGCTCTCTTTTTGAGATGATCATGAAAAGGTTGATAGCTAGTTATTTCTCTGTGTCACGTTGACTTCGACACGTATAAGGAAAGGCGCGACTAAGGATGTGCCTAATTGACTGAAATTTTTGTTATGAAAACTGAAATTCGCATGGCCTTTACATTCTTAAATCTAAGCAGACAGAATATTTGATTTGCACTGAACGTGCACACAAACACTAAAACATTTCCCCATCTCAAATCTTTACAAACATCTATGTTATCCCATCCACACTATATATATTAATAAAAAAACGAAAACTCTGAAACTATTATTAATTTTTAGAAACAATCTTTAAGATATTGAAAGCCTCACCTTCTTCACAGTTATTAATAGTGCAACGGATTTGAATATTGGGGGAAAGACCAGTATGGCGGAAAAATGAGTATGTGTTTACACATACCAGATTTTCCCTAGGGGGAAAACACAGTATATTCTCATTTTTCCCCGGGGGAAAATCTAGTATATACTAGATCTTCCGGGGGGAAAGCTGAGTATATACTCATTTTTCCGGGGGGAAATTCTAGTATGGGGGGAAAACTAGTATGTAACACCGGCATAGCAGTGTAAGAACGAAATGAATGGCAGAAAATATTTTTATCAAAGTTTTCAAAAGATTCTGTGCATATTTTAAATAATATATCAAAATCAAATTGCCCATGCTCAGCATAGTGGTTTCTTATTGATATTAGGCCAATCCGTTTTTAAATTGAATTAATGGTTTTAGTGTGAAGCTGATTCAAAGGCCGCCCGTGCGTTAAATGTTCATGCATATCAAGGCCTATTTGGACAATATCTTCAAAAGGTGAGCATCGTTGTGTTATTTTGTACCTGTAACATGTTTTATTCATTCAATGTTTTATGCATAGTTTCTTTGGGCACAAGAATAGAGGCTTATAATATAAGAAAATTCAAATTAAGAAGATTTGGAACGGCACAAACATTGCTAAGAGAATTATGCATGGCTAGTACATATTACGTTATCTTCTCAATTTATTTGAAACTCCGAAACTACGTAAAGGTTACATGTACATGTATAATAAAATTGCCAAACTTGGAGTGTCCATGCATATGAGAAAAGACAAAACATGGAAGGCATACTTTAATACTTCCTTTAAAAAAAATCCAGCATACGTTGAAAGTCGAATGTACAAACTACTACCTTTATTTTACAAAAAAATCACTTACTCAAATAAATATTTTATTTTACAGATGATTCAATGTGGTTATAGCATATCAATATCAATCACATCAAGCATGAAAACGCTAGGAAATATATACCACACAAACCAATCACTTGCTAGATAATTCATTTTAATTTTCCCTCGCCGCTATGCGACAAAGGAACCTAGTAATGGTCTTTTGCCCGTCCAACTTTTGTTGACACTGCTGAGACCGCAAAAGGGATTTTAATGAAATTTTAAAGGATTGTTTTCATGATATGTAATACCAGAAGGCCATTTTTATCGAACAAAATCTAAAGGAGTTTTTTTTTTACTTCATATCACCTTTATTCATATTAGGTAATAGAATACCTTTTGTAGACACAACTCCCTCGAGATGGCTAAACCGAAATTTCCAAAACGATGGTAACGTGATTATCAAGTCACATCTAATGGTGAAATATCATTTACCCCAAGCATTTAGTATTTGAGTTAGAGACCTTAACAAAGAGTGCTACAGACATACAGACGGACAAGGTTACCAATCTAGTGGCGAAATTTCGTTGAACCCCACCCCCAACATGTAGTATCCGGAATAACGGGATCATAATCAAGAGCTCAACCTAAGTCCTTCATGGTTAAAATAAAGGTCACAGTGACCTCATTTCTAAGAGTTGGTGTAGCGCTACCAGATCCACATTTTTGTAGGTATAGTATTAGAGATATTAACCAAGACCTTAACCACAGTCATTCATACTTAAGATAAATGTCACGGCGAACTAATTTCTAGCGGGTGGTGCAGCGCTTCCTAACACATATCTTAAGCGGTGAACTTGAAATTTCACTGCAATGACCCCAAATATTTAGAATTTGAGTAATGTTACTTAACCAAGAACTAAACCAAACTGTAACGGAAGTATGGACGGACGGAAAAACGGAAAACTATATATCCGATTCATATACGTAGTCTGGCCATCAGATTGCTATGCTTAACCACTTTTGCAAGTACGACCAAACAGAAGAAAAATCAATTCAATTCCCTCTGATAAGACGTCGTGAAGGTTGGGGGCGGGAGTGATATCCAAAAATAAAAATTGTTCTGTATAATTTTACTGCTGGGCGTTTTTTCTAAATTACCGCTTATGTGATCTGAGTCGCGTACACTTTTTCCACTTCTCATTATTTACTATTGTACGGTAAAACAGTTTAATTCAACCATATTTAATTCTTAAATTATCATTCGGATAGTATATGTTTGAAGGCTTTCATATGAAATAACCTGATATGCTGTTGGATTTACAAATAATTACTTAGCTTTTTCATCTTTCGATTTTTTTATCATAAATTAAACCTATATGGGATGTTTTTGTTTTGATTTTGAATAAAGAATCTTTAGGCATCTACGTGTACAATAAATCAAAAATACACTGCAATTCTGCCATTTCAAATGTTCTTGTTCCTGTTTTAACCATGCAAGGATTGGCTTGTACTGTAATTATTTAATCAAGGGGTATATCATTTTGTTGTTGGGCTGCTTTTTAGACAGTATTAGCATTACCAATGCATGTACAATTCGTAAAATACATCTAGGATATCTGTTAACCTGTATTCGTGTTGCATGTGATTGAACCAGTTTCACATATAATTAATAACACATAAACAAAAAGCACTTTCAATCCCGAAAACTATATAGAAAACAATAAGTACATCTTGCGCATATTTTCAGTTAAGAAAAGCTACCACGAGTTATAAAAAAATTCTGAAGCGGATGTTTACATGATTTTTTACTAAAAACCATCCCAAATTTTCTTGTCCCCTTCGTACCATGCCGATTTAGTCGTAGACATTCTACCCCGTGTTTTTGGTCCCTAATTTATAAACGAAAAAAGGGGGACCCCCAAAATCAACCCCATCCATCCTTATATAGTAAGGGACATCATTGTACAATTTCATAGCACTCGGATTACCAAAGTTATCGTGGTAACACTTAAGTTGACAGACGCCGCGGACGACAACGACGACGACAGCATCATACTATTATACGTCCGCAATTTTTTTGCGGTCGTATAAAAAATTATCAATTCATGTGTCAGATTTCGACACGAAATTTATGAAAAAAGGTTAAAAGATCGAAAAAAAAAGAGTTTTCTTCCTTTGTTTAGGGTGTCACCATAAGGACCGGGTTCTATTGGTATAGCATCAATTTAGATATACTTGCGGGATATATCAAGTACCGGCTATAGTTTGCCGTTGACAAAGTGTCATCTACCGGTATCAAGATTGCACAAAAATGTTTTGGATGTTTTGTTCAAAGTTGTCAGAGAACCTCTTCGTTTTGCGGGCACTTTTGGTGTGTTTGCACTGTAGAACGAAATCAGATATAGCGAAAAGATATTGCTTAATGTTTTGGCCATTAAACTCTACAAAGTCTGGGTCTAAGGCCGTTTTTAGTTGACCTACTCTAGTTAACTCGAGTTAACCCGAGTAACAAATAAACGACTAGAGTTCGTACTCGGGTAAACCCCGATGACCTTTAACCCCTACTCGAGTTTAACTCTGGCCAAGGCAGGGTTGGTAGAGTACGTGGTCGGGGGCGTCATGAGTAGAGTTTACATGCGATAATGTGACTGCATTTTAAAAATAATACTTATCTAATGTTTAATTTACATAAATTACTTTAAAAAATAATGTTTTTTAATTTATTTTTTAAAAGTCTTGAAGTTTTATTGTTATTTTATTGTCGCTATGGTCAACTATATGCTAGAGAACCCTGTTTTATTGACAAATAATATACGAGTAAACCCGCTACTAGAATAACTTGTTCAGTTGAAAAATCGAGTGCGCATGAACCTGTATACCGAGCTATTAATAGAAATTTACTCTACTAGGGTTAACTCGAGTAGGCCAACTGAAAACGACCTTTAGGTGTAAGATATTAAAACGGTACCTTAATATAGGGGCGATGGCCGTTTAAAAAGATGTGTTTCATGTTTACGCTCTACAGAATGAAATATCCCAAATTTTCAGCTGATTAATTTTAAGCTCTCTACAAAAGTATCCATTGAGTTAAAGTTAGAGATAGGGTGATTCTCGCAGAAATCTTCAACTGATTAAGCGCCTCTATAAAAATATATCAAAATTAATTGTCAGATGATCCCTTTACGGGTTATGGTCATGCGTTTAGCTTCCTTAAGATGACCAGTAGATAGAATTTCATTTTGCTTTTGAATTCAGGCATAGATTTATCGTATCTATAAAGTCAGGTTAGTGATTTAGGCTCATGAAAGCCTCTTGTTTCTAGTTAATAGGGAATATATATATCAGAAGTCGACAAAGTTAGCCTTAAATCATGTTGAGAACCGGAAAGAACAATTCAACATCAATTGATAAAATGTAATTATTGCGGGAATGAGGTTAATGACTAGGCAAACTGATACATGTATAAGAAAAAAATGAACATGTATTTCGAGGCAGTGTACAATTATGCCACTATAGCATGTGCATATGTAGAAAAATGGGACAGATTGTGTGCAGAAGGTAAACCAGGTCATTTTTTGTCAAAAACTGCCCGCACCTTTCGTAAGAAAAGGAGAGGTTCCTACCCTTTCCCCCTTCTGGGTCCGAACAACTTACCAGGTAATCTTGAAGAAGGTTCCAAGTGATTTTTTTTAAGAGCCTAGTATATATATCTAAACAGAGTTTATTTGAAGAGCACATCACTATAACCCCCTGCTGTCCCTCTTCGACTCTTTTAAAACATTTTGTTTATCAAACCAAGTTATTTGACAAAAAAAACAATATTTATTTATTTATTGTTTATTTGCGCAATAGATAAATTATGACTTCTTTGAGCCTCTTTTTATAAGCTAAAATATTGCGTCAAAGAAGGGTGTTGGTCTGATCAGCCAATCAAATTCCGTAATTTTTAAGAGTAAAGGACAGAGTTTATAAAGATTTTTTCCGCGTATCAATTTTTTAAGTTCTGTATGGAAAAAAAATGCAACACAAGACAACAACTTTTATTTTCTACAAAAACAAACAAATTACACTAATGACTGCTGCGACACATAATTTTGCATTGTTTTTTTTGTGAATTTAAACGAAAACCGCCAATGGCCATATTTGATTGAATGACTAAATCTGCAGGAAAAACATATTTTGTTCTGTTTAAATTACTTTCATATACAAAAGAACATTTAAAGTTTTTTTTCTGCTCATTTTTATGACTAACTGACTAGAAAATCTGTATTTTGCTGTCAAAAACTAAAGATCAAATAAGCTTTCTTTTATTTAGATTATCGACCTTGACCTTATTATGTTAGTAAATAAATATCTAAAGAAACACGAGTCAGGCAGAAATCCAGATTACACCAGCTTGTAAACATCTAAACTGGTAAAAAACGGTTTGAGATTAGCGGGTTTTCAGTGAGTATATAAGCTTGTACTTGTGTTTTGCTCAGTATAACGTATAGGGATAAATATTGTGAATAGTTGAATAAAGACTTAAGGCTATATATTTATTTTGTTTACATTTTTGGCTGTACATCTTGTTGTTTGGACAAAATGTCTGCCTGATTAAGGTTCATCTGTACCTTTCTTTAAAACATGGCGTTATTTGTAGTCTATTTTCACTATGTACACAGCCAAAACTGCACATAAAATTGAAATATAAAGTGTAGCTGGACCTAGATATTAAAAATTCTTACCTTTTCTCTATGAATTCATCCCGAAAAAATCCTTTATTTAAGAGATCTCTTTTTTCTCCGCTTTTAAAAACACCCGATTTAAGGCAAATATCACTTTCACCCTTTCTTGTGGCCTCAAACTGTCAAATATCATGCAACTTTCATTAAGGAATTTAACTAAAAGTGTTCATCTCGTTTCATGTAAGAGGCACAATAGGGATAGTTTGTCCTTTTTCAATTTAAAATCTGAACAAGAAAAAAAAGAGATCTTTATTTTTAAGGAACTTAAAATGAAAAATTGATAGAAATTGAATTGGAAATTACCATATCTAGGTCCAGCTATGCTTTATTTTATTAATTTATTTGTAGTTTTTGTTCTGCATACAGTGTTCTCCCCAGGCCCTTATAGCATCTCGGGACCGAGACGCTATTGTAATTTGCCGAGATGCTATCAGTCTTTACCGAGACGCTATTTCAAATTGTTAAAAATACAAAGGTATTGAGTTGACGTCCTTATGAAGCCACTGACTGATTGATGATCATTGAGTAATTGACACATTTACAACCCCAAGCCAATTAACAAAGAAATCAATGATCATGGTTTTGTCAATTAATTAGGAAATATCGATCTTTGAACTGATTAGCCATGCAGATTGCAGGTGAAGTGAATTATTTCTATTGGACAACCAACCAGGACCAATAGGATTTGACCAAAACAAAAACAAACATATGCACACGTGCTTTTATTCAGGTGTGTTATTAGAACATGAGCCGTTGAATTCTAAATTAACAGTCATAACCCATACCCAAAATAAAGAAAATGCTTTTTACCTCAATGAAACATGATTAATTCCATAGTAACATTTGTTATTCCAAAATATTGATTTCTAGATATATTGTTTGACCTATGGTCAAAACAGGAAGTCTAAAAATAGATTCCCAATTTTCCATTACCTTATCTAGCATTTTCTCCTTTTGGCAGGAGAACCATTGGCATCTATATGATTCTGTCAACTTAGTGACTCTTAACCAGTGTGAATGAAATGTAAACATTTGTAATTGGTAATTTATTTATGACAAAAATAAAAGCTATTTAATTATTTTTTATTGCTTCAAACCCAGGCAAATGGCTTTCAGGCCTGTCTTTTCCTCTTCCATCCTTGGTAACTGGATGCAGTTCACTGAGAGTTCATAGATTACAAAAAAAAGACAAACTGATGTTTTAGCCATTGTTAAATTGGTACAATCAGTTTTACTCCAACTCTTTCTTAATATGGAACTATAGTATCCATAGCTTGAAGGTAGACTTACATCAAATGGGGTGGGTGGGGGAGGGAAGAGGGGGGTATCATAAAACATGTATACATGATATGTGGTCAAAAACTAATCATAAATTGATAGTGAAACGTCGATCGACATGATTTTCTTTCTTTCTGACACCTGATATTGTTTACGCAAAATGTGATGCTATCCAAAATTTCTGGGGAGAACACTGGCATATACTAAAAAATAGGTTGAAAATTTCGCTATTTTCAACGAAAGGTACAGATGAACCTTAAAAAAAGTATGTTTTAACTTTTATGTTATGTTTTTATCATAGCATGTTTTTTGTTGTGGAATTTTAATTTGTATTTAAATGTTTAATAAAGACTTAAATTTGTGTAATGACACATACATGTATATGTTTTTACAATGTACATGTATATATGGACAGTAGCAAAAGCACATGTTCAAACACATGTTAAATATAATTATTTATATTTTCATCATTTTAATGATTTGGCATATTTACAAAGGTATTTTTAAATTGCATACATGCATGAATATTTTATTTCATATCCAATTAGGAAAAAGAAAAAACTACACATGTACATTATATATTGGTATCTGTGCATATATTTCTTTGATGCCAAACTATTGATCACTAATTACTATCCGATCACCTCTCAGCTGGTGTTTGAGTCCCGTTTGTATTTAACGGAAAAGGGGCTTCCCCAACTGTGAGATTAGGTTTGTCAGTTACCTGCCCAAGTCAGGTATTCCGCCCACCATTAAAACTGACGCTCTACATTGTACATGACCCAGGCGCGTTGATAAAGTGTGTTAAACACCACCACACACACACATATATATTTCTTTGTACCAATTTAATTGAACAACAAAAATAATTTATAAGGATGGAAAAAAACAAAAAACAAAAACAAGAAAAGATACATTCACGTCCCCAAAAAGATGGTTTTGTGAACAACTTTAAACATGATAAACAGACTGCTAAAAAGATTCACAAACAAATTTATTATTTTACCAAGATGAAGACTTTTACTCTATATTAAAAAAAGAATCAGGTCAAGTGTTTTCTATTAATAGGTACAAGAAGATAACAACAGTCCTAGTTTAAGGACACGGCCTTGATTTAGTGTATATTTGGAGATAAAATCATATTTTCTTAGGCTATTGCACTACAGGTAAGTGACATTGTTTACACAAGGCAAAGGTTACAGACAGTCATATTATTATATTATTTATTATGTTTTTAAAGATACATGTATAAAGAAACGGTTATAGAAATTGAAATTGTCATATTATATATTATAATTATTTTTTTTATTAAACATGTGAAAATACATGTAGAAGGCAAAGGCTATAGAAAGTCATATTTTATGGTGATTTTTTTAATATAAGGCAAAAATCATTGAATGTGATATTACATTATTTTACCTATTTTAATCAAATCAAATCAAATTTTATTGTCATTAATAACTAAAAAAGTTTATGACAAAACAACACATTAGTACAAATAAGAAATATACATGTACAGATTAATTAATAAAACCAGCAAATAATTAAGGATTTCCTGCCCTCAGTACATATGACTGTTTTTAATATGATCATGATGATGCAAAGGTTACAGAATGTCATAGTATATTATATTGCTTCAATAAAATTTGACTCCTGTTAGGAAAAATGAATATATATTTATTTGGAAGAGGGAAATAATAATTTGAGTATTTTCCAGTGGAGAAGAAGTCATCCTTTAGTAAAACCTGAATATTTATCTTTTTTAGCATAGATAACACAGTTAAATGCCTGAAGCGAGAGACCAATTTAGTTGGACATCGGCAGAGTATGAACCAGATAATTGGACGTGGGACCAGTTTAACCGATCACCAGAAGTAGTTCTCTCCCATGATCAGGAGAGCGTGTACTTCTACATCGACCCAGTCGAAGAAAGCACAGGCACAGCAGGTAGACATTTCTGTTCTAAGATTTTTTAATTTGATCTATTTTTTTACATTTTATATAAGATTTATACAAATTTATACAAGAGCTATTAATTTTATGCTAATGTATATTTGAAGTGCATTTTAAATAGATTTCAAATTAATTTTTGTCAACTAAATTAAGGAAAGATTGTAAAAATAATGACTTATAAAGTATTTTTTTGTGAATTTCAATGTAAAAAAATAATATTAAAACATTGTTAGCATGGTTATAGGGACAATTTGTTTCAATGCATAACTTCTAAGATGTAATGCTACATTAAATTCACTTTTTGTTTTTCAATATATTACTTATTTGTGAATAAATATTAAACTCAAACTGTTTGTTAAAGCAATATTTTATTGATATATTTCTTCATAAATTGTATTAAAAGTATCAAAAATTTGTTGCTAAATGTTGAAGCAGGAAAGCTAAATATTAGCAGAGGAAACTATAAAGTAGAAACGCCTATTGTTTTTTTTTTTCATACAAGTAAAACTCGTATTACACATGTAATTTTGAAGCATAATATTTAATGTGTAAACTTTAAATCTGTTACCTTTTCAATTTAATTGAAGTAGGATTAAAGAGACATTAAATAATGTTAATTAATGAACAAGTTTTAATTCTTTTATTACATTTTGTACACTTTATTAAAAAAGACTTTGGATTTCTTAAAAGTAAAAAAAAATAAAAAATTGATTAAAATCAAATGGATACGAAATTTTCTTTTCTCATGTTTAAAAAAAAATTTTAAATAACAAATTTTGTTTAAAAATGTACATGTTAAAAGAACTGAATAATAAGTACATTTTTATTTTAGCGAATCCTGCTTTAGCTTCAACTATGCATGCTGTGCAGTATTTGTAGTTGACACATATATAAAAATGATATTTTATTTATCTCTGCTTTTTCCTCGGCTTCATTTTTGGAGTTCGAGATAATTGAACATGCTATTATTAATCGTTTACGTTACAGGTGAAAAAGGGGGACAACTCCAGAGGATGAAAGATGGTTCGCGGGAGGTAATATGGCCGATAGACGGCCACACTTTGTAAATATTGTGTTTAATTTAAGTGTTAGCATGTGCTACACTTAGACATCTGTCGTCTACTTTAGTATATATGAATTTTTCAGACTATATATCTTCTATAAACATTTTTGCAGACCAATATTAAGTTCTAGTCATAACTTTAACTCCCAAGTCAGTCATCTTTCTAATGTGTTTGATACATTTCATTTGGTAATCTTGCTTGTTAATTATAAATTTTTTTTCTAAGACATGAGCACCACTTAACAATAAGTACTGGATTGTATGTTAGGATTAGGAAATAACTTTTTGTCTAATACTTACTTAAAATGGCTCGTTCCTTTATGTACATGTGTACTCTCCCCCCCCCCCCCAATATAAAAACTGTATTGAGTAATGTGGTGAGCAATGCAGACTTAATACCTAATATGAATATTTTTATTTTAGTAAATTTCCTTTCTAAAGTGCGAGCCTGGTATCATGTGACTTCAGGTCATGACCTTTGATCTTCTGCTGTGAAAACACTTTTATGGGATAAATATGTATTGAGACAACAAAACAAATAAATAAAAAAATAAACACACAGTGAATACTTATTCAAATTAAAAAACATACATGAAAAAAAAAAACAAAAAAAACAAAAAAACACAAAAACAATCCCAAAGTTGTATTTAACAAGCACATGCATACTTCAAGTTAAATGTTTTTGAGTACTATTGACATTTCATGCAGGTTTTATTAAATAAAGAAGTTTTTGCATTATATTTTTGATGTATTTTCGCCTCATATTACTCACTACAAATAACCATGTACATGTATAAATTTCCATAATCTCTTTTGTCTTTCGATATTTTCATGATCTGAAGTCTATTGGTTCCAAGGTTATCAAAATCATTTTTGTGTTGATATATGATATTTTAACTGAATTTCTCCATGTCCACAATATACTGAATGCAGTCAAAATTGATTGCTCAATATTTACAAATCATTGACAATGTGTTTTTGTTTTCTCAACAGGTATAAGAGGCACCAAAGGGTTTACTTCTGGGGTACATGTATGGGATGTTCATTTTCTTGAGCCCTCAATGGGAACCTCAATTATGATTGGGGTCGGTACAGAGAGGGCGCTGCTACACAAGGGCAACTACTCCTATGTTGATCTGATAGGTAAGACTTATCATGGCCAAGAAAAATATTGAAGGGGATATTTCCATATTGTTTTGATTTCACGTTTTCTTTTTCAAAATAAACTTGTAAGGTTTAATTTTTGTAAAGTTTCTTATCTTTTATAGGCATTTTACATAGAAATCATGCAGTTAAAGAACATTTTGGTTTTTGCAAAACATCCATGATGCAAAATTTGGAAATTTTCCCTTTTACCAATACATGTAGTTTCATTGGCCAGATTTCCAAGAGAGAAAAATCCGGGTTATAAAATGGTGAATGTCGGGCCGGTTGGCGGGCCGCGTGCAGGCAGGGAAACATTTTTTGTAACAGTTTTCTCAGCAACTACTTATCACAGCCACTTGATATTTGGTATACAGCATCAGGGTGGGGTCCCATAACGTGGGATTCAATTTCAGGTCCGTCGCTCACCTACTCACCGTGTACAACCGAAAACGTAGGATCCCGGTTTTAACGCCGGAATCGCGGTTTTATTACGCCGGCACCACGGTTTTTTTCATCAACTTCCGGGAAAAACACTCGAGTCAGGTAGGAAAACATAGCTTTAAATAAACTAATATTATGCTGTCAAGTATATGTCTATGTGCATTCGGATCTACAATAATGCACCATTCAAACCGTGCATCAAATATTTATCAAATATTGCCCGTTTTATCAAACATTCGCGAAAACCTAGGCCGTGCATGTCAACTTTTCCATACAAGCGAACGATTTCCATGATTTCTAATTAAACAATGAGGTACATATTTATTTTTATGCCACAGTTAGGTTCGTGGAACAATTATAAAGAACATTGATAGTTCCTACCTTTTACAGTTCAGTTTTAATTGAGATTTTAAAGAAAAATCGACGTAACGCAGGATCACACGGTTTAGACTTTTGGAAACGCCGGATTACACGGTTCCAAACAGTATTTTTCGTGTGCAATTTTCATTCATTTTCTTGTATATTCCGGCCGAAAATGGTCTAGAGCATCATAGTTTTACTTCCTTTATTTTCTTGTTGATTTGTAACTAACAGTATACAATTTGAGGTAACGGGTCGGGAAAAAACTTGAACAAAAAAAAAAGACGACACATTTTCCAAAATCAACCGAAAAAAAGAGATTTAAGACCTATCAAAAATAAACGTCATACGTTCTACCCGCAATGCATAAGTCTTAAACGACAATTTATATGTATTGACAAGTTAGTGTTCATCTTGTATTCCAGAAACATGCCTACATGCAATACATGCCAGAAAATGTTAAAAGATGACAAGTCCCTCGAACGTCACATGCTGCGACATGGGGATAAGCAGTATAATTGTGATACATGCAATAAGTCTTTTTATGCCGGGGTTCCTACTTTTCTGAATCTTTTAGGCGTTCGAGGAAGGATAAAATTTGCCGGTCTTTTTTTCTTTCTTGTCGCATAGAGAGACAATTTTGTCTTTTTTCTCATATCAGACCTATGTAGAAAAAAAAGTTCAATCAATGAATTCTAAAATTAAACAAGAGGCTCTCATGAGCCTGAATTGCTCACTTGGTCTTTAAGTCATAAGGGGTAATCTGACACCTCAACCCAATGCAGACTTTTGTAAAGCTTAATGAGCTGAAGCAAACAACGGCTTTTCACATCTGCAAAAGTTTTCATTGAATAGGGCAAAAATAAAAAAAAATCTATTTTGACCATTAAAGGGCCATAACCCCTATAACGGATCATCTAACAACTTCGACCCAATAGAGACTTTTGTAAAGCTTTTAATTTTGAAGAGCCTAAGAACTTCGGATTTTTTTCTATCTGTTCAAGTTGCTGAGTTATAAGCCGTTTTAAGTTATGTTTACCATATGTTCCATATTTAGTAAGAGCGGTCGTGTTTTTATCCAATGGTTTCAAAATGAAAACCGTTTGTAATGACAACATGTCATGTATCATTTCTCGAAAGTTTCAGCTATTCAAATTGGTTCAGTGGTTTCAGAGGAGACGGTTTTTGAAATTGTTTACGGAAGACGAATGACGACGAGTGCATAATGATGGCATACGCTTTCTTGGTCTTTGACTAGGTGAGCTAAAACACGTGATCCTTTATTTGTGCGATTAGTGATAGTGGGAAATTTAGTTTAAAGTTTAGTTTAAACATATTTATTTACCCTGGATTGGGAAACAAGCTTTATGCTTATATAAATCCCTCTCCAGCTAGCAGTTTGCGAGTAAGGCCTTTGTAGTGGCCCCAAATTGAGCCTACTCTTATCGAACTCTACAAAGGGGTCTTTAACGTGCATGAGGTATTGCTCTCCACATACTCGGGACAACCTTTTTTCGTCCCTTCCGAAGGACTAGCATCGTTCCTTGAGACCATCCTCGCAAATGGTGTCAAGAGAGAGTCGGAAAATTGGTTCATGCAATTTTCACCCCTGACGAGGATCGAACCACGAACCTCGGTGTTAGTAGCCCGACGCATTAACCACTACACCACCGGCTCTCATATTCACAGATATTAACAGAGATGAAGGATGTAAAACTGTGATGCTCTAGACCATTTTCGGCCGGAATATACAAGAAAATGAATGAAAATTGCACACGAAAAATACTGTTTGGAACCGTGTAATCCGGCGTTTCCAAAAGTCTAAACCGTGTGATCCTGCGTTACGTCGATTTTTCTTTAAAATCTCAATTAAAACTGAACTGTAAAAGGTAGGAACTATCAATGTTCTTTATAATTGTTCCACGAACCTAACTGTGGCATAAAAATAAATATGTACCTCATTGTTTAATTAGAAATCATGGAAATCGTTCGCTTGTATGGAAAAGTTGACATGCACGGCCTAGGTTTTCGCGAATGTTTGATAAAACGGGCAATATTTGATAAATATTTGATGCACGGTTTGAATGGTGCATTATTGTAGATCCGAATGCACATAGACATATACTTGACAGCATAATATTAGTTTATTTAAAGCTATGTTTTCCTACCTGACTCGAGTGTTTTTCCCGGAAGTTGATGAAAAAAACCGTGGTGCCGGCGTAATAAAACCGCGATTCCGGCGTTAAAACCGGGATCCTACGTTTTCGGTTGTACACGGTGCTACTTCCTGTTTAAAGAATTCCAGCCATTTTGACTTTGACAGATTTTTTTTTAATCTGGTTTGAAGAAGAAGTCGCAAAAAATGAGACCCAGTGAACACATTTTTTGTTTGTAGTCATTTTAGTCCACAGTTCCGTATTTGCAAGTTTTATTTTTAATGTCAGTCATTTGAAATATCACTTCCATTCAAGAAACATAAGAAAATTAGTCTGGTTACTGTATTTGAGTGTTAAGCATTAAGTAATAACTAATTTAAGTATTATAATGATATGGATTATTCCTGATTAAAAAATGTCTGATGGGGCAGAATCCCCTCTGATTAAAAGGTTTTTTTTTGGGGGGGTGTAAAATATTATATAAAATATCCAATTATTTGTATACATAACACAATGTTCAATGTAATTCAATTACTTTTAATGTGTTGGTGGCATTCCTAAAATTGATGGACATTCTGCCCCGAAAATACTTTTTTATGGATTAGCCGTCAATAGTACTTGTACTATACATTTTATATTTGTCCCAATTTAGATAAAACCATTCATTGTAAAAGAGTAAAGTCAGTCTATTGTCTATTAACAATTTGTTATTTAATCAGTAAACGTTCAATGGCTTAGATAATATAGAATTATATATCATGAACATGAACAAAGCAATAAAAAGATATTGGATAATTAACCATATATATTTTCAAGTCAAGGTTCCATGGCTAAGAGATGGTAATTATCAAATGTATCAATGTGTACAAGCTACATATGTAGATCAACTAGTACTCAACAAGCAAAGATTTTGAAATAAAAATCCCATTGTTCCACACACCATTAAAATTCATGGTCTGCAAAATGCTCAATGAAGTATAAGAGCTTGCAAATGCTGCTCTAAAAATACTATTCATCTTGCATTTTATGACTTCACCTGATAATTTAGTCTTTCCTACTTTAGTAACATATCAAACATGTCAAGCATCTTTCAAATATAAACCTTTCAAGGGATAGATATCTAGATACTTACATTAAAAGTATTTATTAACTGCAATTTATGATTTAAATTTGAGTTAATACTCAACACCTGAAGGGGTTTCATAGGATATCAAGAAGGACTAAATGATTTTGAAAGCTCCTTAAGGGGAATCACACATGGTTTATTTTAAGGAATTTTGTATAAATGTATCTAAACAAGTGACCATGCAAGATTAATTTCCACAACGAATTGAAGTTAAAGATCAAGCTTTTCTACCAAACATACACATTTTATTTTAAGACAGGAATCACCAAATTAAAATCACATGAAATTAAAAATTAACAGTAGTCTTTTAATCTTGACCATGCTTATATATTTACTAATTAATGATATGGCTATGATTTACTTTCATTTATAATTGTATATTTTTAGGTATGGACTCTGAGAGTTGGGGGTTGTCATACAAGGGTAAAATTTGTCATAATGGAGAAAGCAGGCAGTACTGCCAGCCATTCTTTGAGAAAACCACCATCATAACCTGTGTTCTAGATCTTTATCAAGGTACTCTAACATTCTATCGCAACGGAGAGAGCTTGGGCGTGGCCTTCACTGGCCTGGATATGGTGGGAGAGGCACTGTATCCCATCATTAGTTCCACCGCATCTGAATCCGAGCTTGGTTTAGGGAAACGTGGATGTCGATTCTTGTCGCTGCAGGAGAAATGTTTCCAAGCAATAAAACGTCAACTGGCGAACAATAAAACTTACAATGATAGCATCGATTGTCTCCCTTTGCCCAAGATCATGAAAACTCACTTAAGTGCACTGTGATATGGCAATTTCAGTATTTGTTCCTGTAATTATTGTTAAGTATGAAATTTTCAAAAGTGAGGTTACTATTGTATTTAATACTTCTTGTAATTTTGGTTTGGTATGAAATTTTCAAAAGTGAGGTTGTATTTAATACAAAAGAAAATCATTTTTATCCTATACTGATTTTTGATAATTTAATACCTACATGAATACATTTATTGCAAAATGCATTCCAAGTTTAATAGGCTTAAAAAAATTTCATTTTAAATCAAAATATTATTTTTGTTTGAATATAACACACATGAAAATTTTTATTTACATACTAACATTGGTATTTCTATTTGACTTTACAATTATAGTGCTTTTTTTCATATTGTTTAAAATTTCATGCTTAATTTTAATTGCAAAATTAAATAATAATATATTTGTCAGAATAGAAAGAGGCAGCATTGTAATATTCTTATGAATGGTCTTTGTGTGGTATGATATGTGTATGTTTCTAGTTGTGTAACTTTTCTATAATCCAAAATATCTTTGTATTTATTCTTTTTCCATGGTTAAAAACATGAAATTAGTATTTTCTTTTAAAAAATTTCTTTCAATTGATGGATTTATTCTTTTCGTGAAATACTGGTAAAAGTACTTAAAACTCCCTTGAATATTTTAGCTTCAATAACTATATATTGTTCTACACTTAATCTTTATCGTTGTACTGAAAAAATCTCTTTGAAGTACAATTTTTTTCTTTCTTATGAAATCCCATCATAGTTTATATAATTTTATCTGGACTAAGAGAAGCAAAAGAAGAAGTAAGGAAGTGAAATTGAAATATGAAGATTATCAATCAAAGTTTTCTTCTTTTTCTTTCTCAATCTTATAGATTGAATATGTGAATAATATTTCTATTTTTTGTTATACAAACGTGACAACCAATTGTTGTAGATGTTTTACAATCTAGATAAATCATGTTATTTATATACAGGAATCATCTTACAGTGAAACCTGTATAAACCGAACCCTGAATAAACCCAAAACCTGTATAAACCAAACTGGATATAAAGTCCATTCTAAACATTTAATTCCATGTATAACCTCTATAAACCGAACCCCTGTCTATACCGAACAAATCCATCAGTCCCAAAGGGGTTCCGTTTAGACAGGTTTCACTGTATTTAAATACAGTAGATTCATTTTTTTTTGGCTATAAATTTTTGCTGCTTTTCTCACCAAAAAGACATTATAGCAAGGATTGGGAAGGAATTGTGAGCAAAGGGCCATTTATCACTTTTTTTCATGGAAATTAAAAATTTCAAGGGGCCATTTCTTATTATTCTATATAAATTTTCAATATCAAAGGGGGCCATTTTCATTTTTGATGTGCCAAAGGCCAATGGACTCCTGCCTTCCCAATCTATGTGATAGTAGATTTTTTTGTGGTCATTTAATTTTTGCCAACTTAGACGTTTATATATATGTTTATAGTCTTATTGCACTAAATTATAGTCTGGAGATTTAACTCCAGGGTGCCTTTTCATAAAGCGATCGCTAATTAACGTGCTCGTTATCCCATACAATTTAAATGGACTTGCGTGCACGTTAGGCTAACGATCGCTTTATGAAACGGCACCCAGGTTGACAGCTGCCATCTATGAAAATCATGACAATTTCAACCCCGGCCATTTTAAAATAATGACACCATAATATTCTCTTGATTTATATATGTCAAGTTCCATTAACACATTGAGTTACAAAGTGTTGAATTTTTGACGTTGAGTAATTCCACTTAAAGATATATATTTTAATATCTTCCTGGACATAATTAATTATTTCTCAAATTCTCCTCTCAATATCTTGCCATTCCTATGCATTCTAATTATAATTGAGTGTTATTTTTTTTCCATAAGAATCTTTGGTTACATCTGTAGTCTTCAAATATTCATATAAAAAGGTTGACTATTTTAATATTTTTACACTTAATTATTAAAGTGTACATAGAAAGTCCCTCTTTTGTATTTTCTGTTTTTCCTTCTGTGAGTGCTTGTTGTTTTTATAACTGTTTGAGATGGTTGTTATTTGGTTTTTAATTGATGTTTAAGAGTAAGTTGTCAATGATGGTTGAAAGACTTGAATGAATGGATGAAGACTTAAAATTGGCACAGTATCTTTTTTCTTGTTAATAGGGTATATGAAATTTTAAAAAATATTTGAATTTTTTCTAAAAAAGTGGTTGAAATGTTGAAAATAGCTTGGAATTTCAGACATTTGAATTGAAGTCATTTTTTGTTTTATTTATTTCTCTAAAATAAACAAATTTATATATAAAACAACTCTTTTGAGAATACAAATTATATGTTTTGCTAGTCAGATAATTCATGACAGCCTTTTTCATTCCAGTTTGCAATACACAATAGTTTATGATATTAGATTATGGCCAGTTATTGCTACTTTATTGACTTCAATTGTTTGTATGAACAATGCAAGGTTAAATTGTTTTAACATGTAAATATGCCCTAGCTTCATGTACTGTATATTCAAATTTCAATTGTTGGTCATTCAGTTCTTTCAGCATTATTTAAGTTGTTTGCAATATGTACATAAATGTTTTTTAACTGTAGAAATTTTACTACATTTAAAAATAAATTATAAACTTTTATTTTTATAATTTCTCCACTTAAAGTTAACAATTGGATTGGAAAAAATGGGCTTTCTGTATCAAACAGGATTTTTCTGGTTGAAGTAACCAAAACTCATGTGGTATAATTTCAGGCTTTATTTTGATTGGGTCATAAAATTTGAATTTCATGTGCTCAGAGATTTTCATGATTCCTGTAGCTGCTTTAAGTACCCTACCCCGCTTCCTTCTAAAAATGAATTATCTTCAAGATGAAAGTTTAAGTCCTCATATGTAAATAAAGGTAAAAACAAACTACTGAACTTCCAGGATCATTCTCAAATGCCCAAGAGAAAAAACAAACAAGGAATAGATAGCAGAGAGAAATTGAAGACGGCAATGGTTCTGACTTGGTATTTGCATAAGTTGGGTTAAAACCAGGTTTTATGACGCCAAACCTCCGTCTGCCATCCGGTAACACAAAATACAATTGACTGAGACAGAAAATAAATGAGTTTGCTCACCTAGAAGTTGCAACAAGTTTTCAGTTACCAAGCTAAGTAGCTTTGAAACTCCAGCTTCCTGTGCCAATAAAAATGACTGCTGAGTGCATTATGTAACTTATGTGTGGTAATAGAAATCAAAGCAATTGCAACAAAAAATGGCAGTTAATTAGAATTAGAAAATAATGAAATGTTGAATAAATGTACCTGACACAACTTACACCAGTTACTATTTAAAAATCCATAATAAAAATAATCAGCAGTGTTCAATGTCAATGTGAACAGAATAAGATAAAATTCCGTCAAGCTTTATTCAGAAACTCTACATTGGAATGATTTGAAACTTGTATGGATGGTTCAGTATGACCAATTATCCTAAGCGACTTTCAGACCCTCAGACCTCTACTTCCCGTTTAGGGTTGGACCATTATGAAATCTATGAACTGATTCGACTTGAAAATTCCGTCAAGCTTTTTCTCAGAAACCGTACACGGAATGATTTGAACTTTACCTGTGAGACTTCAACTTCCTGTTTGATGCCTCGCCGTACATCCGTTTCCTATTGACACATTCCTTCTTTTGTCTTCCTTTACCGGATTTGACACACTAAATTGGTGGTTGGCAGCGTGACGGAAATGGCAGTTTTATGGAACTGCTTCTCTTCTGGAGCACTTAATTGAGTTCACACTCGTTACGACTTGAAATTGCGTAGTTGATTGCTAATCATTTATTTTTGTAATTTTGTGTTATATGTTGTCTTTTTTTTTCTTGTCCTGTTCTTGATGGTGTTTACTTGTTTTGTCTTGTCCCTTTCGGACTTTCGCAATTAGGATGCCCCACTAGTATCTCAGCTTCATTTCTGCATGGATGGTATCTATGAACGAAGGTTTCCCATTTAAAGTGAATTGATGGCACTTTTGACCTCCAAGGGATACTTAAACCTCCCTACGCAGGTTCAAGATAAGCTAGATCATTAGGTTGAAGACCACCTTAAAATGTTGAACCCATAATTTCGTCTTTATAAGTTAGCGACCGCAGTTGCTTTGTGATCTTATGAACAGTTCTCATTTCTCCCCGAGAAGCTGCCCGTTCGGCTTCTTCTGCAATCACATTCTCCTGTCTCTCGTGTCACTCCTCTTGGCCAATCTATTTTTTGCCGGATTTTACGGAGTGAAAAATCCGGGTTATAAAATGGTGAAAGGAGGGCAGGGAAGAAATTTTCTTATAACAGTTTTCTCAGCAACTACTTATCACAGTCACTTGATATTTGGTATACAGTATCAGGGTCGGGTCCCATAATGTAAGATTCGAGTTCAGGTCCGTCGCTCTCCTTCTTCCTGTGTAACGAAATCCGACCATTTTTTGATTTTGACAGATTTTTACCTACGTCGCCGAGGGCGAAAGCAGGTCTATGAGTCGGGTCACTCCGTCTGTCCGTTCGTCGCGCTTGAGGGGTGCCTGTCTTGTGTAATCTGAATCTCAAAAACCAAACACTAGATCTTTCTGAAATTTTACACAGTGATTACATATGGTGCTTTGATAAATCTAAAAGTGATAGTTTCAAAAATATTGGGTAAATCGTTTTTCAGTAACGAAACCCATAAAGGCTATGTAAATTGGACTGACGGTAGAAATAAATTACTGCATTTATAATTATTGGTATTTGCATGGGAACCAATTGCACCCCACTTATAGCAGATGTTTTTGGATATTGTTATGAATCACAATTTATGGACAAACTACAAAAAGACACAAACAAACACCACCTTATTGACATTTTTAACAATACTTACATATACTTAGACGACATCCTTGCTCTTAACAACCCCAATTTCTCTAACTTTATAAATGATGTCTATCCTAAACCACTCGACCGGCGATAGATGTCCATTTTTGGATTTAGATTTAACCATTGTCAATGGAAAATTGCACACTTAAGTCTATGATAAACGTGATGACTTTTCTTTCCCAATTGTAAACTTTCCTTTTCTTGAAGGTGATGTACCTCTAGCATCATCTTATTATGGAGTGTACATTTCACAGTTTGCCAGATATGCTCGAATTTGCAGTGGTGTTTCTGATTGTAATGACAAAAACCATTTCATTACAGAAAAATTGCTAAAACAAGGTTATTGATACCACAAATTAGTCAAATCTTTTACTAAATCCGTTCATAAATATAGGTATCTTATTGAAAAATTTAACTGTACACGTTGTTTTTTATTGTAAAAAGAATATCATACCCGAATTCTATGGAAATGTAGTTTATAAAGCTCGTAAATTCAAAAACAATCCTCTTGACATGGTAATATGGATTAAAAACTGATTAAAGAAAGGATACAAGTTGGAAGTTATAGTAAAATATAGTAAAAATAGTAAAAAAAATGTGTTTTTTTGGTTGAAATATTAATAATTTGATTGTAAGTCTAAAACGTTAATCTTTTACTTTTTGACTTTTGTATTGTTTCGAAGCATTACAGCGATCAAATATGTCGGATTTGTGTGATGATAAAATATTAAATCATAAGCTGTTTGAAGTGTAAGGTTGGATTTAGAATCAATATGTTTGATTTTTTTTTACATCAGTCGATAAATGCTTCTTAGCTAGCTGTTAGTAACTGCGATTGTTCTCAAGAGAGTTCCTTTACGTTTAGTTTTTCTCGTTTAGTACTCTTGTCTCAGGTTCTCTCTTGGAGAATTGAACTTTTATCGATTTGATTTTTAAAGTGTGTTATTTTTTGTGCTTTGTACAAAATAAACAATAGGGGTAAGGTTGGGCCCAAAAAACTCGTTTAACCCCGCCACATTATATATGTGCCTGTCCTAAGCAAGGAATCCTTGTCAAAGCTTTTGTTTGCCCTTGTCAACTATCTGTTTTTTTGTTTTATGTACAGAAATGGGTCTTTTGTTGATAATCTAGGGATTTGTTTGAATCTTATGTATTGTATTTTTAGTCTTAGGCCAATGCAAGACAGCGAGCAGTGATCTCTGGTCATGTTGAAGACTGCCGGCTGTTTTCCATTGTGCTTTTTTAAATTGCCGTTTCTTTAATGTTGGTTGTGTCGCGTACACTTATTCCACATCTCTTTATCGTCTATATATATTGAAGATGTGCACCTTCCCTTTTGGGGTCATTTCATAATTCCGTTAAGAAATTAGGGGCACTAAAGGGGCCAAAAAAGCGACTTTTTTAATTGTTTCCACAATAACTTTTGTTCTGTTGGTACGGTGTAGTTGTTCTTTTCATATTGCAGACTTTGTGTTGATTATTTTGTTTACGCCATCTATGTTCTCCCATGTTATGGAAAGAAGCATTTCTTCGTTCTTTATGGCCATGATCACCATGCAATAGTTTTTTTTTTTCAGCTGCTGTTTATATTGTCCCGTTGTACTTGTTCTTATTGTCATCAACAATATGCCATGAATCTTTGAACCTGCTCTTAAATTAAATGCAGGTTGTTTTCTATATCAAGTCCCTGTTTTCGTTATCGGGATTTCTATGATGACTCAGTTTTATTTGGATTCTCAACAGCTCCTCTTAATGCTTAACATAATGTATAGTCCTACTTCATTCATTGTTTATCATTTTGTGCAGTAGAATTGTGTGTTGTACCATCTAGACACTTCCATGTGTGCTTATATGCAAGTCTGTATAGGAAGATGGTGTCACCTTTTTTTTTGGTTGTTGCTTTGCACCTCAAGTCACACGTAATCCACGTCATGTTATTCATTCATAGGAACTTAAGAGACAAAAGTTGTTCGTAAAAGTAATGTTTTACCTCTTCTTCAATGTCATTATTTGGTGCGTTTCCTGCATTTCATTGACACAAGTCTTCGACTGCTTCTCAAGAAATACAAATTTTAAAATTACATGTTGCTGCTCTCTTTGTATATTGCAATACAATGTTACAGAATGTATATGCCAAGTCAGCGTTTTTTCCCCTGATTTATAGTAACATATATAATTATAAGTTTATTTTCAGTTCCACAGTTTTATATTATCAGTTCATTGTAAAATGATAATTCGTTTAACGTAAAACGAATGTGCATGTCTTGGTGAGTCTATTTTTTCTGCATTTAATGTCGATTTTCTTAATTTCATAAACTAAAACAGCACTTAACCTATCAATTATTCGTGTACGTTGAGTAAAATATACATAAAACCTTTCAAAGACGTAGATAGATTACAAAATTGAATTTAAATATTAGAGGAAATTCAATTTGATACTAAGACGAGAACTGATTAAAGAACAAATTCTTTAGATATACAATTATTACAGCTATACTTCAACAAAAAAATGCATTAAGCGTTTTGTTCTTATGTTCTTAAATTCGTGGTTCTGAAGCCTGCAGCATACAGGTCATTGTAAAAATACTTTTTCGTGGGGTATCAAATTTTGTGGGCCAAGGCCATCCACGAAAATTGAAACCACATGAATATTAATGAAACCTCAGTATTACTGCAGTTATAGAAATCACGCTCTAGATTTTCAAAAAAACAAAAAAAAACAAAAACAAACCAAAAACAAAAACAAAAAACGAAAAACGAAAAAACAAACAAAAAGAAAAACAATACGCCACGCCCCAAGAAATAACAGAAAGTGTTGAACAACATGGTACATTAAAATCTGTAACAAAAGTTGGGTAGTTTTGCGATATCTAAAAGTATGGAACGCCATAGCTGCCTTATGATGGGATTTTTCACTATATGATGGTACTTTTTCACTATATGATGGTACTTTGTTACTATATGATGGTACTTTGTCACTATATGATGGTACTTTGTCACTATATGATGGTACTTTTTTACTATATGATGGTACTTTTTTACTATATGATGGTACTTTGTCACTATATGATGGTACTTTTTTACTATATGATGGTACTTTGTCACTATATGATGGTACTTTTGTACTATATGATGGTACTTTTTTACTATATGATGGTACTTTGTCACTATATGATGGTAATTTGTCACTATATGATGGTACTTTTTTACTATATGATGGTACTTTATCACTATATGGTACTTTGTCGTTATGGTGATACTTTGTCATTATATGATGATACTTTTCCCGCTAAATTAAACAAAACAAACAAAATGGCCACGGCCAGTTCGAATATTTTTCTGAATAGGTTTGTCTCAACTAAATGTTAACTTTGAAAGAGAGCAAATAACTCCAGATATAGTATGCCTTTTGTCTGCAGAAGAGATGAAAAAATTAGGCATTAGTCAGACGTCAGATATGATGAAGCTAAGATCTGAGTGTGTGAAATACGACAGCTGTACAATAACAACAGATGACAGATTTGACATTCCGAAGGAAACTATACAAAACTTTATTGAGAACGACTTCAAAATAGCTGATATCGCAAAAATACTAGTTGTATCGGAGAGGACAATATATCGTAGAATGGCTAAATACAACTTGAGTAAACATGATTTTTCCCTTATTAGTCATGATGAACTTGACAATGAACTGATCGAAATAGCCAGGGGATATCCCATGCGTGGAGAAACCATGTTGAAACAAATGTTGAACACACAAGGCATTTATATACAGAGATGGCGTCTTCGTGATTCCATCCACCGTATAGACTGTCACGGTGTAGGTGAAAGAAAGAAGGGCCGACTGCATCGGCGAGTTAACAACGTTATGGGCCAAAACCATCTGTGGCATGTGGATACCAATCACAAGCTTGTACGCTGGAGATTCATAATTATTGGAGGGGTAGATGGCTTCAGTCGCCTGGTTACCTTTCTAAAATGTTGTGACAACAACACTTCAGCAACAGTTTAGGAATGTTTTCTTTCAGGAGTAAGAAAGTATGGACTTCCTTTACGTGTCCGATCTGATAAAGGTTTAGAAAATGTGTCGATAGCCGACTTCATGCTGACTGAAAGAGGAGAAACCGGTATGATAACTGGAACTAGTACTCATAACCAGCGAATTGAGAGAATGTGGCGTGATGTTTACGAAGGTGTCTTAAGTTATTTCTATAACTTGTTCTACCACATGGAGGATGAGCGATTATTTGACCCATTAAATCCGATTCATTTAGCGGCACTTCATTACATGTACATGGATGAAATCAACAGAAGACTAGAGTTTTGGCAGACCGCTTGGTCGAGACATAGAATAAGAACCGTGAAATCATCACCAATTAATCTGTGGACGTCTGGTCAAATGCAAGAAGCTCAATTACAGAACTATGGCATTGAGGGGTATGTGGATATCAACAACGCAGAGGAGGGGGTCGTCCTATTCTTGTAACCTGTAGTAATTTGATAAGTGAGGAATGCAGAAACATATTGCAAGAGAAAATCAGTCACTCTTTCGAAAATAATGGCATTGATGAATTCCAAAGATGTTTGAACATTATTGAAGATAATACTGTATAACTGGTATAGTTTGAAGGCATTGGTATTAAAAAGCTCAATGTAACAAGTACTTTGCATTTTTTCAAAACAAATTGTAAACTAAAGTTTTTCAGCAATCAATTTATTCATTCTTCCATAATTTGAATGATTGTGCTTATAGTTATTTAGTGATTTTTGTGTTTCCATGTTTTGCGTGTTGTCTGTTTTTGTCCCGTTCTTGTTGGTGTTTACTGGTTTTGTCTCTGCCCTTTCGGACTTTTGACATTCGGATACCCCATTGGTACCTCTGCTTCATGCAATCACTGTCTTTTAATATTTTTGAGTTTTATCAGATTTGCATACACTTTACTCATTAATATTCTATAACATTTTTATATAGATATAGATGAAATATAATGATTTCGGAGTTAAATAATTTTTTATATAATCAGTGAGTGAATTATAGGATTTATTTAAGACGCCTGCAAATTTGTTTAACCCTCGTGAAGATTCCCCCTAAAATAGATACATAGATAAGTACGCCTTACACAATTCATTGATGTGGTATCAAAATGGATGTTGCTGTCATTTGTGTGTTGTTGTTTTTTTTGGTGCTTTCTGGCATAATCCCGGTTTAGTCCCACCTGGATTTCAGGTTTTGAGTTTGTGCATGTTTCATGCTTAATTCGAGGAAGAAATATAGTATATTAACATAATTTATTCCAAATTACAGTTAATATACAGTACATGTATATGCATGTTAGACAATGGACTGAATTAAGTATATATGTAAAACGCTCACCTGGTACTTGATGGCCAATGTGGAAAAAGTTCCTCACTCCTCAGATGAAAATTTTATCATTTTCTCTCAATCTGACATACCACATTTCCTCTCAAAACCCTTTTTATCAAATCTGAGCAAAAAAATCGACGAAATTGCAGCTATTTTGACAATTGGCAAAAATTTACACTTTAAGGGCCATAACTCCTACACTAGTCAACAGATCTTCCTGAAAATTTGTACTTGGGTAGATCTCACCATGCTGAACAAGTTTGACCTCTGCCAGAATTAACAAATTTGTAATAGTTGCACCCGTTTTCCTCACCCCCTTAATATCTCATTATGAATGTTTTATCTGTTCATCTCAATTCTTTTTAGCAGCCCAGAAAGTTATAGAGTACCCTTTTTCCCTATATACCAAATATCATTGATCTACCATTAGTGTTCTCTCAAAAATGACTTAACCAAAAAGTGTTACATTGCTATATATTGCATTGAATGAAGGTAAAATGTCAGCGTCGATATATATTGCATTGAATTAATGTAAAATGTCAGAGTCGATGGAGTGTGACTGAGGGGGAAGAATATAGCATAGAATCTCCTTGGAATTGTTCTTCACTAGTCCTGAACTAACTATGTACCAAATATCATTGACCTACCATTAGTGGTTCTCTCAAAAATGATTTAACCAAAAAGTGTTACAGTTGTGGGTGCCGCTGTCGACAGAAAAGCAACACCTATGTCTCGACAAAAAAATTAAATTTGAACAATGTACAAGGAAATGTGTCTTTCAGAAAAAAGGATTCCCCTCTTGTTATTTAATAAAGTGTTAGCGGTAGCAGTAAACCAACACTAAGGGACGGACCATTTAACTTGAAAGGGGGGGTTTGTTTTGATCAGAAATTTTTTTCCGCGCTGACAAAGTATTTTTTTCGAAGGCGTCGCAACAGAATTTTTTTTTTTCATTATCAGCATTAGTTTTTATAGCAGAAATCCTTCTTCAGAATATTTTTTTTTCTTACCCTCAGCTGCCAAAATACTTTTTTCATCAAAAATAATTTTCAGAATATTTTTTTAGGAAAAAACCAAGCCCCCCCCCTTCAAGTTAAATGGTCGGTCCCTAACTTAGTTACTCCAGCGGAATATGTAGGTCAAGGTAACTTAATTCATATCAAATTGTTTTGTCCTACCTTAAACATTTATCTATCTATCCACCAAGTATGATTGATTTACCGGGAATAGTTACTGAGAAATGGAATTAAAGGCAAAATAAAGATCGGGGCATACATACAGACTGACGGACAAGGATAAAGCTATATGCCTCGTCACTTCAGTGATCGGGACATAAAAATATTAACTAGAATGGAAGACATATGTCGCCTGCGTCTTTAAAAGAATCAGTAAACAGGAAGTAGATTAATTACAGGCATAAAATCACTTTAAACCTTATAGTACTACAGGACAAAGCTACACACCAAATTTCAAGAGGCTGAGGCATATAGTTGCTGAGAAAACTGTAACGAAAATTTTCTAAAAGTCCAATGAATGAAAAAACTTTTAAGCTCTCTGTAAACAGGTAGTAGAAGTTTTTTCGGCATAAAATCGCTTTACACCTTATAGTACTATAGGACAAAGCTACACACCAAATTTCAAGAGGCTGAGGCATGTAGTTGCTGACAAAACTGTGACGAAAATATTCTCAAGTCTGATATATGCAAAAACAAATTACAAATACGGCACAAATCCGGTAAAAATCCGAATTATTGCGAGATTTTCGGCGGAAAAGGTATCATAACGACAAATTATCATATAGTAACAAAGTACCATCATATAGTAAAAAAGTATCATCATATAGTAACAAATTACCATCATATAGTAAAAAAGTACCATCATATAGTAACAAATTACCATCATATAGTAAAAAAGTACCATCATATAGTAAAAAAGTACCATCATATAGTAAAAAAGTACCATCATATAGTAACAAATTACCATCATATAGTAAAAATGTACCATCATATAGTAACAAAGTACCATCATATAGTAACAAAATACCATCATATAGTGAAAAAGTTCCATCATATAGTAAAAAAAGTACCATCATATAGTAACAAAGTACCATCATATAGTGACAAAGTACCATCATATAGTAACAAAGTACCATCATATAGTGACAAAGTACCATCATATAGTAAAAAATTACCATCATATAGTAACAAATTACCATCATATAGTGACAAAGTACCATCATATAGTAAAAAAGTACCATCATATAGTAAAAAAGTACCATCATATAGTAACGAAGTACCATCATATAGTAACAAAGTACCATCATATAGTGACAAAGTACCATCATATAGTAAAAAAGTACCATCATATAGTCACAAAGTACCATCATATAGTGACAATGTACCATCATATAGTAAAAAAGTACCATCATATAGTAACAAAATACCATCATATATAGTGAAAAAGTACCATCATATAGTGAAAAATCCCATCATAAGGCAGCTATGGCGTTCCATATAAAAGTGTACTAAGAGTATTGAGTTATGCTGAGAGTTCTCTGATCAGTCTTACACATATTGCATTGATATTGAAATAGAAAAAGGCCGTTATTGTAAAATTCCTCGTCAAGATAGACTTTGCAAATCTTGTAAGTGTATTGAAGACGATTATCATTTTATTTTGAATTGTAAAATTAATAGTAAGTTGAGAGAAAATCTTTACAACTCTATCAAAGCTGATAATAGAGAATTTTTCAATATGACAGAAGAAGAAAAACTGGTCTATTTGCTTAACCCTAAAACTTCTAAACATATTAGGTTGATAGGATTCTTTTTAAAACAGTCATTAGAACTGAGGACGGAAGTTTCATAACTCATTTAATATGTTATTTGCCTTTATCACTTATACAATATATAGCATTTTATATCATGTTCTTGTAGTCATCTTATATTTGGCTGCTTTCTTATTTGTATATGTATGTCTTTGTCACAAACTGAACATATGTTTAATGACAAATAAAAGTTTATGTTTATTGATCCAGCCTAATAAAAACTGCTTGGGAGCATCGCCTCATCCAATGAGTGTCATTTATTTTAAGTCGGAGCAACAATTGTTCAAGAAAGAACTTAAGCATAGTATCATGGGCGGAAGAGGGGGTTCCAGACCAATTTAGACGAATCTGCGCGAAATAACAAAAATTTCGGAGGATTGGTGGGTGTTGGGTTTCTAACCCTTGAACATTCCTTTGGATCTGCCTCTGTATTTCACTTTTTTACTATGCAGTAATTGGTAATATGTCATTAAATGCTTTACTCGACGATAAGTTCATGTACCACAAAAACATTTTCTTCTGCTGTGCCCAGCATAACATTCTTCACGTGAATATTATATTAATGAAATAAATAGTATTAATAAAAATTTCAAAGATTTGGATAATAATTCCAAACTCATATGGCTTATGTCATCAGAAGACACAAAAATTATAAAAATAACCAGTAAATTACTCTTTCAATTATATGGAGAGAGTAAGGCATTTATAAATAACATATAATAGTCGATATATAAGTTAATCTCCAGTGGTTCACCCATCTCAATATATGTTTGCTTGTTTTTTTTTTCTTCTTCTTTATTATAACAATCAATGTAATTATACTTAATCATTGTATTTGATTCTATTTGTAATTTATCAGCCCAAGTAATTTGGGCGTCTTGATTGACAAATAAAGCATCTTGTTTTTGTTCTTGTACCACATTCTACATTCTCCATGCATGTATTTGCGTTCTTCTGTTATTTATTTTATTTGCCTGGGGTTACCAAGCTTCAAAGATAAGGTTCAACATATTATCGTATCATACTACTAAATATATGTTATGATGATGTCGTCGTCGTGCTGAAAAATGGTACAAAATAGATAAGAAACATTCACGAACTTACAATTCAATGGTATTCTATAGAACAAAAATCTACATTTTTGAGCTATAATGAGTATCATAATGGATTTTTTAAGGTAATTATTTTTATTTGTTTAAAAACTCAATATTGTTGTGAAATACATAAACGATTTTTAAATCAAAACGTAAATAAAAAGGGAAAAAATTAAAACAAAGGGAGACAAATTTGGTCGACTAAACCGAACTAGCACTGTGACAATGGACTTGACTACAATCAATTTAAATTAGCATATATTCTGTAATGTCTGTAAGATATCTATATGTATTACATGTAACTCAATCATTATCTTTTTTCTTATATCTGTTTATTTGTTGCTCATGCTGCCCTTAGGGGCCCTTGATTGGACAATAAAATATGTTCTATGTTCTATGTATAGTATCCATTTGCCATATACCAAAATTGATTTCTGAGTATATGGCAAATGGATAGTATACATATGCTAGTAAATTAATTCATAATCGTTTTAAGTCAAGTCTCTGTCCTCCTGTAAATTACACAGGCACTTGGATATATGACCCCCCTCTTTTTTTCTGTAAACATATTACCCGGCATCCAAAATTTTTACCCACTGTATATTCGCCTTTGTAAAAATTTTGGATGGTATAAATCAGCAATATTTTGACATAATATGTTTAGAAATGACAAGAAAAGACTAATAAAATCATTTTTATCGAAATTTTATTTTGTTAGGGGTTTGAAGAAAAAAGGGGGGCCATATATGAAATCCATGCTCCAAGTGCCTGTCAGTGGTTTCATTTTTGGTTTATTATAAGGCAGTGGCTCCGAATACACGCGTGTGCCTGTAGCCTGTAGGCTCCGGATACACGCGTGTATCCGGAACCGTAGAATACGTGTTTTGCTATAGGTAGGAAAAAATAAACTATGTACTATATTTCTATTCTCATGATTCTCTCGGCAAAATTACCACAAAAAGTAGTAAAGCACGATCGCGGCCGAGTTAACAAATACCGAATAGCAGATAACAAGAGGGCACCACCAAATGAGTATTCTGAAAGAAAGTTGTTATTTAATTAAACAAGAAATACATTTTTAACGTAAAGTTTACTTGCTCAAATACCATAAATGTAATAAAAATCGAAGACAAAAAATATTGAAAAAATATTGGTAAGTTACGCTGAGATTACCATATGGGGTCCATCCGGTGGTAATCAAACTTGGAATTTAAATCAAACGAAATTAGAAAAAAAATCTTTTAGAGCAAAGATCATTAAATTTAGTAGAAAACTACTTCAAATTTATGATTTTTCAAACAATTGAAAGGACGATGGCCATTTTCCCTGTAATTCTGACCATAGACGGGCCAATTTCAAAAGTGTCACAAAATACTCTCCATGTTATAAAAATGTGTAGAGTGGGGCCATTGTCATGAAATAAAAAAAAATCAACAATATTCGAAACCTTCAAACCGGTGATATTTTGTCCTGAAAATCTAAGAAAATGCATTTTGCATATTTTAGCTTAAAATTTGCCTCTTTAATATGGGAATCCCCCAATAAGGACAAACAAACAAACAAACAAACAAAATATTTTATTGTCAATCAAAGACGCCCGTTAAGGCAGAATAATTAACATTAATTTCATACATTGATTACATTGATTGAAATGATTAATAAAATGACAAATACATGAAAATATGAACTCAAACAGACAAAATTATGTTTATTTATCTAACAAGCACAGGATACAGGACTTCAAAAAAATTATTATTGTTATTATTTATTATGATATATATATATATATATTTTTATAGTTTTTGCTATTGAAATAGTATGTGACACGCACAACCAACATGACTTTTTGGGTTTTGAGTAGAATGGTTAAACTAGAAAAATATGCATTTTAAAAGATTTTGGTTGTCGATGTCCTTCTAACGAAAAATGCAATTTTTAACAAAAAAATCACAAATTAAAAGAATTCAAAACTTTAAATGTTTATTATTTTCACTGCTACAGTATAGCTCCGATAGCTCAGTGAGTTAGGTCGTTGGTATTTAAATCGCATACTATTACTATATTATATATTGAGAGTGTAAGTTCAAATCTTGAACGGAGTGTTCGATTTTGTCCTTCTGTATCTTAATTATAGACATAAACCTATCTTTAATGCTAAATTAAAAGTCAATTACGTTTTTTTAAGATTTGCCGTTTTATTGCACTTTTTTTCCACAGTCAAATCAATATGACACCTAGCACATTTTAGCTTTTGATTGGTTAAACTATAATATATTAGTTAAATAGTAACATTGCGTTATACTGTTAATTATGTTTTTACTTTTATTCTTTCTTTTTATACTTTCTTCTTTTGGGGGGGGGGACATTTTTATAACTATATCTACATATTCAATGAAGTAAACGAATGCGAATGCAACCAGCATACCGTAATTAAAAGTGACTTCGATGGGGACTTACCTTGTGATTTAAAATAGGATTTATGAATGACGACTTTAAATATCTATAAATAGCTTTTTAAATGTTTAAAGCACCATCAAATTCTATGAACTAAATACAAGGGAAAATGGCTATGGTCCTTTATATGTTGATATAATAAGTAACTAACTTTCATAACAATATGCCGTATGCATAACAATATGTGCTGTGCGTAACTTTATATATCAAAGTAAAACATATATTTTCAGAATAAATAAATTCTATTCTTATTTGATGTCACTAATAAGAAACATGAGAGCCGGTGGTGTAGCGGTTAACGCGTCGGCCGGGCTACTAACACCAAGGTTCGTGGTTCGATCCTCGTCCGGGGTGAAAATTTCATGAACCCCAATTTTCCGACTCTCTCTTGACACCATTTGCGAGGATGGTCTCAAGGAACGATGCTAGTCCTTCGGAAGGGACTAAAAAAGGTTGTCCCGTGTATGTGGAGAGCAATACCCCATGCACGTTAAAGACCCCTTTGTAGAGTTCGATAAGAGTAGGCTCAATGGGGGACGCTGCAAAGGCCACACTCACAAACTGCTAGCTGGAGAGGGATTTACATTTGCATTAAGCTTGTTTCTCAATCCAGGATTATACAATTATCACCGTAGTTGGTGTGTGACCCGGTGGTTTCTTTCCCCGAGAAAGTAAGGTCACCCGAGGGCTTGCCCCAAGGGTGACCCTACTTTTCGAGGGGAAAGAAATGCCGGGTCACATATCACCTAGGGTGATAACTGTTATATTATATCGAATATTTAAATGAAACAATAGAATAATTAATTTTGAAACATATTTCGGACATTTTAAATTAACTTTTTCCATTTGAAAAAAAACCCAAAAAAACCAACCCATTCAATGATGAAGATAATACATGGGGCTCACGCGCAAAATCTCACGAGAGGGTGACCTTACCATGCGAGCCAACGATTACCGGTTGACCCAGCGAAATATCACATGTCACATGACTGCGTCTAAGCGAATCACAACAAAGATATTTATATGAGTATATAATATAAATAAATATGTTTAAACTTAACTAAAACTAATAAGAAACATTTAAATTCTGTATACCTATAGGCAAAAATCGTGTTAAAGGCTACAGGTACACGCGTGTATCCGGAGCCCACAAGCTACAGGTACACGCGTGTATTCGGAGCCAACAGGCCAACACTGCCTTATTATTACTTTAACGCCCTTTTCGACACACCTGGGCCATAAAGGGCGGTCAGCCTGAATGTGGAGGAAACCGTGCCAGCCACCTTTGGAGCACGGATCACCCCCCACCCCGGGAGCCCCCAACATTTCTTTTGAAATGCCTTCATAATTGTACGTGTTGTAGACATAGAAATTATATACTATCAAACACACGGAAAACCTCAAATCTGATCACTCATAAGAATATATATAGCTAATGTGGGACTTGAACAATATTTCAGGAGTTGATTCATTTTTTTGGAAAGAGGGGCCACATAGACCACTCTGGGCGAATTTGGGCGATCCAGACAATTTTGCCGAAGTAACAAATTTGCGAAGTTTTATTTTGAGGGGAAAGGTTCAGCCCAGCCCCGGAACATTTCTTTAGATCCTGTATTTCACTTTTTTTTTCTTTTTTTTCGAGCAATTAATTCAACTGTCCGTAAACTCTTTTTTGACGAGGATTTTTATATGAAGGTACCTTAAAATATATGTTAACATGTATGCGTGCCATGACTGCTGTTCCTTGCGTGAAATTCAATTTGTGTCTTAATTTTTTTGCCTGGGATTTAGCCAAGCTTCAAAGATAAGGTTCAACATATTATTCGTATCATACTACTAAAATATGTTATGATGCTGTCGTCGTCAAGTAATAATAAGTACAAAATGCAACGAAAATATTCACTAAAATATAAATTTAATGGTTTTCAATAAAATAAAATATCTTAAATTTTAGCTTTAAAAAGTGTAATAAAGCAATTTTTTAAAATGACTGTTTTGTAATGATAAAAAATCTAATGTTGTTGTGAAATACTCAAGCGAGTGTAATAACAAATTGTAAATAAATAAGGAAAAAATAAAAAAACAAAGGGAGACAACTTTAAAGGCGAATCGGATATAACGCTAATATTTTAAAATTCTTTAAACGTAGGCTTTTATTTTTGATTTATTGTGTGTA